>KI546972.1:1520-256830 GCA_000497225.1 Amanita jacksonii TRTC168611
TGGATTTCCTGGTGGATTTTTCAGAGAAAACATCCATGACACCTTCATACGGCTCGTTATGCCATTCGAAGGGATCGTCCGGTGCGTTGGACATGATACGAAGCAATAGCACAAGATTTGTTGCTCAGTGGGTTAGGGGAAAGCGTGGGAAAAGGATAGATGATGGTGGTAAAGGAGCAATGAGAACTGAACTCTGTGTTCTACAATTTCAGCTTGACCATGCCTCGAGACTCAAGCTCATCGTTAAGGGAACGAGGGCGCCCGGGACTTGATCACAATGACAACAACGAACCCAGTTCAAGGCGTCATGAGGACTATCATAGGTCAAGGGCAAGAGATGAAGGCGATCCACGCCGCCATCATGGACACGGAGATAGAGACCGTACGGATTGGGTTAGGCGCGACGAAGGACGACGAGATCATGACAATCGCTATCGTGGAGGGTATGGAGAACGCGAAAGAGAGCGTGAACGGCAGAGAGACAGAGACCGCTATGACCGAGACCGCCACAGGCGGTCGGCTTCACCCCGCTCTCGGTCTGCGGCAAATGACTCACCTCTCGGCGGTGATAAGAATAAAGGCAAACCAAATTTTGCGTCCTCCGGGCTCTTGGCAGCAGAAACGAACACCATCACAGCCTCTAATGGTGAAAGTACAGTCCTGAAGTACAATGAACCCCCAGAGGCGAGGCGGCCGTTGCTGGGTTGGAGGCTGTATGTTTTCAAAGGCGAAGAGCAGACTGGTATGTGTGCTACCATATGATTACAGTGGAGTATTTCATCACGGAGTTCCTCTCAGACTTACTGCACATACATAAGCAGAGCGCATACCTTATTGGCAGAGATCGACTGGTGGCAGACATCGCCATTGAGCACCCATCTTGCTCGAAACAGCATGCTGCAATTCAATGTAAGTCATGAATATAGTCGCTCGAGTTCCGTAACGTTCAAGGCGGGTAGACCGGTTCGTACATGAGAAGGATGAGTTTGGAGACTCCAAGGGGGTGATAAAGTGGGTCTAAGATACCTGTCTTACAAGTGGAACATTAAAATGGTGTAGGCCATATGTTATCGATCTAGAATCAACAAATGGGACGCATGTGAATGGCATCACAATCCCAGCCTCCCGGTTTTACGAGCTCAAACCAGGTGATGGTAAATACGGCATTATTGTTCTTGCCGAGCCGGAGTCTTATTTGATTACCACTTTAGTAATTAAATTTGGAACCTCTGCACGAGAATACGTTCTCCTCCATGATGAAGCCACTTAGGATCTACAGTCGGTGAGCTTGCTTACAGCGCTTGCAACGGCATTTCAGGGGGGGTTACCTATCCACAGTGAGCCGAAGTCGTATATCCACTGTTGGCCAGACATAGATTTGAGCGGTTACATACGAAAAAACGTGGCTTGTGCGTGTTCCAGATGTTCAGCCAACCTGTAACATAATACTAGAGCTGCCAAGATGATGATTTAATCGGTCTCCCATAACCCTTGTAATGAATCAAGGACTAGGGAGGTCTGCCGAGTCCATGTGTGATACGCCATTTTAGACCGTGAGATATCTATTATACATTCGGTATAGAGGACTTATAAGACAAAAAATTTTTATCGACGCAACTCGAGGCAGGAACATGTCGAACATACCATGAAGAAGAATCTGCCTTAACGGAGCAAGGCAAAAGCTGTGGTTTGTGGGTCCAATTTCTCAATACGGGCTAAATCATCCCATTGCACGCTATATCACATCCGCTCTGTTGGCATCTTAATGCCCCAAAATTCCGATGCTCTTATTCCTAAATCCTCACAGCCCGGATTCCTCATCCCCACGGTACTTTCATGATGAACCCCTGCATGAATTTGCTGGAGCGGAAATTATCAACGGGCCTGAAACCCCTCCTTACACGACATCTGAATCATCTGAATTTTCATCTCGAGAATCGTCGCCGCATTCCGAACTGGCGGCTTCACCGGCACCGTACAGTTCGGCCGATAACACGAAAGTTGCCCTGTATTGACTATTTCCTTGCTTTGTCCACGCAGTTATATATTTGACCTGAACCAACTAGGACGTGTGGAAGAATGCACCCCCAATCACCTCTTCAGCCTCTGCAAGTTGGAGCAATAGATCCGCGCTTACTGACCGCCCCTTGTGGGATAGTTATTAGCGACTACTGTGAGGTCGAGCTCCCTCGCTCCGCATCTTCGATTTTTGGGTCACCATCCGTCTCCCACTGTCCTGAAGATATTGACAACGAGGAATATGATACTGCCCGCAGCCGTGAGGATGATGAATATCTTCCACCTGACCAAGGAAAACGGTTGCGAAACGGGCGCCAATCGACAGTGATACAAAAGAGATGCTCTCCAAGGGCTACTAATCAGCGAACTCCAAACGCGAGTCCATCCCCTTCCCCCGATGCTTCCAGAAGGTGTTCAAGAAATCGTTCCCGCAATAAGCCCGTGTCTACAGATGCAGTCGCGAATGAGCTGTCACGGATAGCACAGAAAAAAGTAACGGCCAAGAAAAAAACTACCAGAAGGAAGAATAAAGACCTATCCTGCCAGCTTTGTGGGACATCTTTTACACGTTCAAGCGATTTACATCGACACGTTTTAACGCATGACCCTTCAAGAAATATGGATTCGGCTGTCTGCATTGGCTTGTCGATGCAACAGGCATTGGAGTTGGGGATAGATTACGTTCATCTGAAAAAGTGTTTCTGGAAGAACGAGTGGAGAATAGGGGGCTGTGGCGAGCACTTTAGTCGTACCGACGCACTACTACGACACGTAAAACTGACAAAATCGCAATGCCTTATTTTCCGTAAGCTTCACTATTGACATTGTGCAATCACTGACGAAGCAGGAATAGGAACAGGCCAGCTCATCGGTCCCGGGCAGTAGTTTTTGAATGTGCTGGTCGTACTGCCTATCTTATGCTCGGCTTGACCCACACTTTTTCTTAACCATTGAGCAATATATCTCCTGGACGATACTGTCTAAAAAACAGGAGCATCGCGTAAGAATAACCGCCCTTCCTCCTTCTTGACCCAGCGTGAGACGGCGTTGGCGGCGTTAACAGCCGCACTTTTTGGTAGCCACGGAGATAGAGACATGTAAATTTCGAATGGTTGAGTTATCTACTCAGTTCGTTGGTGATTGCTGTTTGGGACTACCAAAGGCACATACCCATCCAAGTAAACTCTCTTTCTCTGTGCGTAAATACTGCAGCTTCAAAGGACCCTCCTGACCGGATTTGGCATGAATCGCATCATGAAGGCTTTGATAAAGGGTGATTAGTCTGGTCGTGCGCATCAGAAATACAGTCCGACTTCTGCAGTTGTAGATATACTTGCCTTCGCCTAGCATCCACGTCGTCATACGGCTCTTCAAAAGTAGGCATAGTTATTTGAACGTTCGTCCTGGATTTATAAACGAAATGGCGAAGTCCTGGTATGCTAAGGTCAGACACTGAATAAATAGTTTCGGACGATTGGCAGCTTCTGACTATCTCTTGAACTAGATCGTTATCTTCAAGCTTCTGCAGAATTTCGTTTCATTCACAAACGCTTCCCAGTGTGCAAAGTGTCACTGACCTGAGAGGTGGAATTAGACCACTCTCGGATAACGTCCATATTGGCACCGGGACTAATGCAAACGAGAACTACATTTGGGGACTGTAAGTCATCCTTTATCGCCGTAGCACGGTTATCAGGGTCCAAAACGATATTCGCGTTTTCACCGGATACACCAGATTCCGAGGTAAGTGTAATTTGTGGCTGGATTGAAGATCCAGGCTTCTCGTAACGGCGCAAGAAAGATACGTAGGCGTGGGCGAAAATCTGGGAGTTGTATTTCGGAAGACAGATTGGAATCCAGGAAGCAGGAGCAGGAGAATTAGATATTGATGGACAATGGATAGTATTCAGGACGATGTGGATATCTGTTGCGAGCCTGAAAAATCAAAAGGGCTCAAAGCAGGGAGGCGGCGCACCCGCTGGGTGAATGGAATGTTTCTTGGGCCTGATCAGTGCTACAACTTGACCAGCCACGACAAGCATTACGTAGAGTATGTCCTTCAGTGGAGGATCAGGCGAGTTTAGGCTCAGGAGTATCTAATAATAGTGACCTTCATTTTCGAGTGTGGAACCAAAGCATCTGCTATTCGCTTACGCAGGTTCTTCTCTACTTTGAGGCAATGTAGCGATGACATGACCATCGATAGATCGAGCTGTGCTCTGTGTAACAGTGAGGATAGAAAGGACTCTGCTCCTGGTTTTGCATAAGTTATGAGGAAAAAATAAACAGATTAGCATTACCATCCAGAAGTCGGCGCAAATCAAAATTGTTCCTGCGCTCAAATATCCGCCGAAGTTGAGCGGCAGTAACAATGCTTAGGATCTGAAGATGTAGATATTCTAAATGGGATCTCGTCTTTCGTGACGTTATCGAAGTGGTTTCCCAGCATCAATTTGTTGTCACCCACACTGGCATGATGTATACGTACAACAGATTCAGGCTCCCCCCAGGAGGAAGCACAGACATAATACAATGGCGTTCTCATCAAGAAGGTAATTCTCATTTTTCCAGCGTTGATGCACCGTAACTTGTCATTATCGTCCAGGAAGACTGATATCAAGGCTTGCATGACGCCGATCAGAGACGCCGTGTTGTCAACCCCCTTGCCATCCGTTCTTTGTATTGCAATAAGTCAGTTAGCCGAACGCCATTCAGGCACCCTACTCACTGTGTGAAGACAGGCTTTCCAGCCTCTGTCAAAACGAAGTATGATCGAGCCTGGTATGGTAATGCTACCGTGGTTCCTTGTAGGTAAAAGAAGATAAAGGATGATCCAAGCTTTACCTTGGTCAGAGGCAGGCTGATGCGTGGTGCCAGAGTTCTTGGGACTGGATGAGGCATCAACTTTTGGCGAGATAAATCTGATTGCATCTGTGAAGGATCGCAGGGCTAACCTGGCCTGGACTGGCTCAAAGTCTTCCTGAGTTGATCTCTTAAAACTTTTTTGTTCTCTTCTGACACGCTTGGCTGTTCTACACGTCCCGTAATAGTTACATCGTCAATTTCAACAGTATTCCCCTTATGGTCTGAATCTTGAATCAGAATTCCTCCAGTCATTTCTACATCAATCACTGAGGAAGCTGAACTTCCTAGCGTCTCTTCCTGCGCAGGAGTACCGACGGGGGTTAGTGGCGTTATGGAATTGGCATGGCTGGGAATGCTCAAGTTTGTCAATGAAGGAGATGGATGGAGCGCTGGGGCTGCCGGAATACGCGAGGGGGAGAGTCTAAGAGTTCCATGGCGTGGCGGGCTGGCCCTTGACTGTTTACGGGAACGGGGGGGATTGTGGTGCATTCCAAATGGTGAGGGATATGATATGGCTGCGATGATCGGAAGGCGTTGATCAATATAGGCAAATAAGCCGTCGCATTCTTCAGCGCCTCGGCTTCAGCCAGTTTCTAGTGCATGGCGCTGATTAATCATAACATTTCACCCAACTTGCGAGTGTGCGTGGATGGTTGTCCCGCCCTTCTCAGTGAGTATTCAACAAGAAAGACTTTGAGTGAAGGTATTGTAAATTGTTTGGCTATCCCTTCCGACATTTCAGGTCCGCCTTGCAAACTACTACAACATGTTAATCGGGAGTAGGCTTGTCCGTTTTCGGGGCCTTACTTTTCGCTGCTACTCGGACAATGTCAGACAAGCTCAGGTTCGCCAAGGTGAAGATTTTCGGCCGCCTTGGGTTTATGTCCTATCTAGATTGCTGTCGTACACCGTGATACCAAGTGAGCACCTTTTATTGTCCACAGCACAATATCATTAACTAGTAAATCGATAGCTGTGGTGGTTTACTCTGTCTTCTTTCATGATTACGGGGACAGAGATCATGTATTCCAGCCTGTAAGTGCCGGTCATGCATAAGCAATGACTCTCGAATTGACACTGACCACGAGGCGCGGGATTGGGCTGCAAGGCGGAAAGCTGCCTTCTATGAGCTATCTGTAGAGGAGCAGCGACTTATGAATATGAACAAAAGCTCTGTGGATGGATCAAGCACTTCCGCGAATTCCGCACTCCCACAACATCGTTCTTAGTTTTCACACAACTTCCCTTAGGACGTGCATGGCGATTCTTCAGATGAGCTACTGTGATATTTCGTACAGCAGATTCATCTATAATTCAATATAATAGTCTACCTTCAAATTTAAACGAACGTTAATGGCGACGACGTTATACTGGAATCGGATGACGCGGTCCGAACACCCATGACGCACGGTGCCCTTGGTACATAAATATCAGGAGATTGCAGGGTGTACACAATGATGGGAGATACATCTTCCGGCCTTCTTGCCGAATTGAAGAATCATCTTGAAGAAGTTATTAAGAGCTGCAGTGCCGATCGCATTATCAAGAATGACACCGCGCCGGAGAAGCCAGGAAAAGTCACAGAGCTAGCAGCAGAAATTGCGATACTGGGGCAGAAGGTTCAGAACTTGAAAGCGGAAAACAAGGAGCTTCGACGAGTTCAAGATGAAGGTAAGCGTTGATTTCGTTATCGATCGGTGCAGAGGTGGACTTCCATCACCAACTTTCCCCAGGCAGCAAACAGGGTTTGCTCATGATTACTCAAATGCAGGGAAAAAGGAACTCCTTGGGACCTTGCAAGAAGCCCATAAACAACAAATGGAAGATGTCACTTCTGTCATCGAAGGTGACAACGACGTAGTCCATACCAACAGACCTCTGACCGATTGTTCCAGAAATAAGGGAGATGAGGTCCCGCTCTCATGCAGAGCTCCTCGGGGCAATTCGTCAGAATGGCAGGAAGTGAAGTTGTCCTCAGGTTTCGCCGGGGCTAATAATTTTGGTGTATGAACTGTTTTCCAAAACACTTGGATCAGTAAACCGCATGACCAGTCAACACTAGTCAATAGTCGCTTGTTTGTGAAAAAAGATCCGAACAAATGTCAAAATGTCATTCCCCGAGCCACGCTTTCCCTGCATCGACCTCGAGTTATGCGAAATGACTCGAACTACATGACTCGGAGAACCAGGGCAGGGTTAGGTGTCAAAAATTTGTAGAATACATCATTATCGTCCGAATGTTCCCATCCAAGTGGCTCTTGGAACCAGAGTAGTGCCTAACATGGGGATAAGCATGGGAGATGTGACTCACGTGTTCCCACATCTCTTCGTCACGGGTCGCACCGTAGAGCTCGTTCATCATAGCCCATCGTTAATTTTCTTCTGCCACCCTTCACCCAAGGTCGCTGGGGACGAAGTCGTCGTGCATTGAGGGGAAGAACTACCACACTGCATGGCTAGACTACCGCCAAAGGATTTACAGAAGCTTCTTACATCCCTTCATGATGCACCCGTCGACAATCAAGGCGCCTCAGATGAAGTCCTCGCGAAGGTTTATAGCTATTTGATGAGCATACCTCGCAGCCCCACAGACCATGGGCTCCACTGGTTCTGTGACAAGGCCGATGCGACGACTGTTGCCGCAGCTTCGTTTCTTTTGCGCTTATTCGCATACGATAGTCCCGAGGTTGAGCAATGGAAAGCTGGGTTCAGCCAATGCTTGCAAGGGTGCTGTGGTTGTATTCGTTCGTTAGAGCGCATCAAGGTAGATTCTCGTCACACGTAAGTGCAATGTACCCCGAGGTCGATTAGCATATTAAGAATAATGCAGATATTTTGGCGCGTTCTCGGATGATACAATGCAGAGTTTCTACAGAACCTTTGAAGGCTGGGAGTTAATAACTGTTCGACAGTATATTTCGAAGCTGACCGCTTCTAAGCCTGAAATATCGCACGAAATTCAGCTGGCTACTTTTTACCGGGTTTTATTCAATTGGGCGGTTTTTTCAGATTCATCCATTCAAACCGCCTTACGGAGTGGCATATACAACGTCAATGATCTACCAAAAGATATTGCCGCTCCGGGATCTTTATTATTATTATTTCATGATGACTCTAGAATTCGCCAGTGGGCACACAATCAAGCGTCGAAAGCCACAGTCGTTCCTATCCCAGGTGACCAGTTTGTGGGGATGTACAACAAGGCCTTAGACCTAGTCATTGATTTGATGTCTTCTCCATCTTCCGCTGCCTCAATCGGTTCCAGTTTACCGCTCTCCGCCAATAATAGCGATTCATGGCAGGCCTTCCGCACATTCTTGCGGCATGTGCCCCCAGAGTTGTTGACAAGTAAGCGACACGAAATTGATGCTCGCCGCGTTGTGGTTGATCATCTGCATTATAATGGTCCTCGTACGTCGTCATCCAAAGCCATGCAATGTTATTACGGATGCTGATACTTAAGAAGAGTTTTCTGATGTACTGAGTTCCCTCCTGCTACTACTCAAGCGACTAGATGCTCAGCTGTGGGGTGATGAGGGTATCGAATATCCTCAAATTGTCTTTGATGCTGTCAAAGACAATCCTTCCTTTGTAGCATTACTAGAGGGGATTAATACAGACGGAAAACGGCATCGGCATCTAACGTGGTTCACTGAATATCTACACACGCTTCGTGATCACGCGGCCTTCGGAGAAGTCCTTTCTAAGATGGTGGACTTTCTATCCGAAGAGATGCAGCATGAGAGATTTCGCGTTTCCAAGTCAGTCACTATGGAGGAAGCCATGGTCGTATGTGTTCTTCTGTTTTCCACGTACAGCTGTCTAAGTTTCCTCCACTCTAGCTGCTTGTCGGTGTCCTTCTCCGGCAACAGGATGGACATTCATCTGTCGTGAACGCTGCATTCCAGGTGATCGACATTCATTCAGAAACCATCATCTCAGTCGCCATGGCTCGTCTGTATAGTGAGCCGCAATGGAAGAGCGCTCGCAAAGCTGCCAGAAATCTCATATCGAAAGTTCTTGTGGTCGACATCAAGGCCACATTGTCAGCTATAACAGGTATCTGTGCCACATTGGCCGATGTCATGAATGGGCTTCCCGTTCGAACAGCTATACCCGAATTTTCAATCAGAACGCAAATATGGAAAAGGATATATTCCGCCGTACAAACGAATGACATGGAAGGTCTTGCTGCCATCATCTCCATCATCGCGCGCGCCGCACATATAGACAGACTTTCGGAGAAACCATTCCATCCAATATTTGATAAAACAGCTGAAGCTCAGGGGAAAATGTCGCCGAAAGTCGCTTTCAAAGCCATAAATAATGCTGTAGAGGTATTCAGTGATGGCTTCTTGAATGCGATGACTAGATTCGGCGACTATAATGTCTCCACCTCTGCACTTGACGTGTTGGCACAACGTGGAGTAGCTAAGGACGTTGTTCTCCTTCTCCTGTCTCCCGTCGAGCAAGTACAAGCTGCAGCAAAGTCATTGATCTCCCTCGCTTTCGACGTCGATGGGCGTCAGGAATGTTTCCGTGCATTATTCGAGAATCTCCCTGATGCCGCCCTGGAAGGCATCACCGAGTTCCTGACCATTTTTGTGCAATTCGCGCCAGTTGCACCTGAAGCCTGTAGCCTATCGAGCTCGCTGGTTCGTTGCTTTACAGATATCATCGAGGTTCTTTGTGCCTCTCCGGCAGGATTACTCCGGGATGCGAAATACCTCCGCCCCGAAGATGACAACGGACCGGCAGCCCAATTGCCTCAGTTATGGATGTTGATGACCAGGTCTCTAGCAGTAATATTCAAGTATTGCCCTTCTTGGTCAGTTTACTTCGAAAATGAGGAGATGATTCTTTGGATGCGGGACGCACTAATTTTTGGCAGAGACCTGCTTGCCCAGTGGCGAGTTATAGAGAAAGCAGCAAGTTCCGTGCAGGCTCTTGGAGTCTCTGCTAAGTCGATCAAGCTATCGGCTGTTGGAAAGAAGATGGTTACCGCTCTCCAAGAGCTGTTGCCAGAACTTGCGCGTTGGCTACGTTTGACCGACGAAGAACTTCTCCACCAATCCTTCTCTCTGATACAATTCCTCCTTGATATACATCGAGACACTGGTATTCGCCCATCTGTTCAAGGGCTGGCCAAACTTACGAAGCATCTTGAAAATGCAAAGAAAGATAAACCAAGCCAAACCGCAACCAGGCTCGATGCTTCGCGCTTGTCTGCATTGTCGGATGCCGTCGCATATTTCGACGAGGAAATCGAAGTAGTCTCTGTATCGCTTGGACCTAAGAAGGTCGTTAAAGGGGCCAGGGACGAATCCCGCGCGGAAAGAGTTTCACTAAGTAAGAGCAGTGACACCCGGCCGCAGCAAAATCGTGTATATGATCAAATAACATCAAAGGCCTCCGTCTCTCGCTACTTCACAGAGGAAGATCAACGACGGCTTGGTGCTAGTACAGTAATGCCGTCGTTTACGAAGGCCATCACTGTACCAGACGCGCTGAGGACGAAGAAGTACGAAGGGAAGTATGAGGGTAAGGTTGTATCGCAACCTTCAAGCTCGTCTGAGTCGAGCGATGGCGAAAGCGAAGGCGAAGAACACAAGGGTGGCTTGGCTGCCTTGGCAAAATTCCAAAAATCTCCGAGGGTCAGACGGCAGGTGGAGAAACGCCAAGTCAAAACTATTGAGATTGAAGGCGTCAGGAGCGTTGTGGACGACAGACGAGATCGACGAGATCGACAAGCGGAAGCCCGTCGAGTTGCGCTACGTATGAAACCCAAATTTGCTGGCCTCCATAAATACCTACTATCCTGGAACTATGACCACAATGGACCCATGCCTCCTGGGGACGTACCTAAGCCATTATTTGTACCCGACGCATTCAAGAATTACGATGAGTACAGACAGGTCTTCGAGCCTCTCCTGTTAATTGAATGTTGGGGCCAAATCTGCCAATCAAAGGACGAACTACAAGATATATATGAAACGAAGATTGTTGGCCGAGGATATGTTGACGATTGGCTTGACCTTGACGTCACGATTCATGGTCCTGTGAGACAGGACTGGTACCTTGCAGAGACGGACATCGTGCTGTTGCGTAACGCGAGCATTCAAAGATGCTTGATGGCAAAAACTCAAAGTTACAGGGCCACACTTGGGGGGATCCAGACAGTCTTGCGCTGTTACATCAAAGCTGATGGGGATCGCGGCCTACAAATAGGTACTAACTGGCAGCTCTCAAAAATTTTCAGGTCCGTCTAGTAACTTTGCGTCGACATCCTCTCGTTTATAGCGTCATTGGATAGCTTAAGCACCATACATCGCGAGTATGCTGCTCTTGTATCGCTTCCATACTATGACTTCGTCGATATGATTTTGCGGCCAAAGCTGCCCATGCCTACCCAGATCAGTTCCCGGGATGTTTACAATGCGATGTCTACGTACGGGATAAATGAACCCCAAGCGAAAGCCGTCCTGAATTCTCTAGAATCGACAGGATTTTGCCTAATTCAAGGGTGAGTTATCTGATTATTCGGCTACGTTTTGACCTAACTATCCCAGGCCTCCCGGAACGGGGAAAACTTCGACGATTTGCAGTCTTGTTGCCATGTTCTTATCCAGACGAAGACGACTCCCTACCACCATTGAAATTGGTAAAGGCGCTACCCAAATGGATAAGGGTTTTTTTCCAAAGGTCCTTATTTGCGCTCCGAGCAATGCAGCAATCGATGAGGTTGCATATCGCATCAAAGAAGGCTACCGTGGCTCGAAACGAATGCCAGACAATGTGAAAGTAGTCAGAATAGGGACGGACAGAGCGATCAATCCCAGTGTCAAGGATATATCACTGGATGCATTGGTTGACCAGAAACTGAACGGTAACACGTCAGCAACGAAAGAAAAAGGCCTCAGCGATGAACTTGTAAACGTGCGCCAGCAACTGGAGGAGCTTAAAACAACGAGAAGTCGAATACTTGGCGAAATTAAGAACGTCCAAGACAACGTTACAAGATATAAAACACTTGACGAGGAACTCAAAAAGGTTAATTCTCGGAGAATAGTTCTTACCCAACAACTAGATCGGCTGAAGGATCAGAGAAAATCGGAGTCCCGTACATTGGACGCTATTCGCCGCAAAGCCCGTTTAGAAGTTTTACAAGAGGCGGATGTTATCTGCACGACCCTTTCTGGAGCGGGTCACGAGAGCCTTGACCGATTTGATTTTGAGACGATCGTCATTGATGAAGCCGCGCAAGCAATAGAACTTAGTTCTTTAATACCTCTCAGATATAAGTGCATGCGTTGCATCATGGTTGGCGACCCTCAACAATTGCCACCCACGGTCATATCGCAAGAGGTAAGAGTCTGTCATGGAACTTGTCTTGATAGATTCCAATGGTTCGGAAAAATGATAGGCCAGCCGGTATGGTTACAACCAGTCCCTCTTTGTGAGATTACAGAAGCAACGACCGGAAGCTATGCAACTACTAAGGTGAGCCGTTTACAGAGTGAATAATCTCACCTTCAACCCTATCCCAGCATTCAATACCGCATGCACCCCGAAATAAGCTGCCTACCAAGTCGCATCTTCTATCAGAACAAGTTGCATGATGGACCTGAGATGGCCGCGAAGACAGGGCAGCCATGGCACACACATCCGAAATTTGGAATGTACAAGTTTTTCAATATCACTGGAACAGAAGAGCGCAGTAATCGATCTTTGGTCAATAAAGTGGAATGTCAGGTCGCCGCGGCGTTATACACTCGCCTACGCAGAGAATTCTCCTTCGCCAACCTCGATTTCCGTGTTGGCGTAGTAACTATGTACAGAGCACAGGTCGCGGAACTCCGTCGCTCTTTTGAACGTTATCTGGGTGAAAAGCTGGAAGGGAAGGTTGACTTTAATACCGTTGATGGATTCCAAGGGCAAGAAAAAGATATCATCATCTTGTCGTGCGTTCGGGGTGGCGTAAACCAAGACAATGTCGGATTCTTGGCAGGTGCGTACGGAGCTAACATGGGGTCCATATCATTTTAACTAATGAAATACTTACAAGACACACGCCGGATGAATGTGGCGCTCACGCGCGCGAAATCATCTCTATTCATTCTAGGCAACGCTCCCACCCTTGAAAGGAGCAATGCGACTTGGGCGGAGATAATAGCAGACGCAAAAAAACGAATGTGCCTGATCGATGTGAGTTGTTCTACTCATCACGGCTGCAGATTGCTCAGAGATACCTATGTAGGCGGATGCCACATATTTTATTTCACCCACTTCAGCCAGTCTGGTTCCTCCTCCTCTACCCTCTGATCCCCGAAGAGCGAAGGGATCGACATCTATTCGCCCACCTCCTGACTTGGTCACCCCCAAAGACTATAAAGCTGGCGTCGATCTGCAATCCTCTGGGGCTAATCATATCGATCATCGCACTGCCGATGGGTCAGGGAATCTCAAAAGGGCCTTAGAGAATGTTGACGATGCCATGCCTGAACCAAAAGCAAGCCGAGCAACCGAAGGACCAACATTTCAGCCTGGACCCCCTCCACTTAAAAGGACAAAGCAACCGCAGAGCATTTTTATACCCAAAAAGAAGGTAAGGAATTCTCGTTTTTTGAAGATATATGACTGAAAGGCGTAGCAGCGCCCATGAAATGGCATTATCACCCTAGCAAGCTCTTCCTTGTCTTGGTTTCATGCAATCAGCGACCATCGTATTATATCATTTTCTGCCCCATAGCTACACAGCGATATCTAAAATTATACATTGTGATACAATCGAGTAATAACACCGCATTATTAGACACCTGCTCTAATGGGGGGGAGCTCCCAAGAATCTGGCCCAAAACGAGGAATACGCATCATGACCCCCTTATCATTCTTGACAGGTTTTGACAAAGTACAAAGAAAAGGTCGTCCCAAAGAGGACAGCCAAAGAGGATTTACAATGGTGAGGCCTTTTTACGTCGTATGTTAAGCGGTAGGGTGGCACAATCATGGGCTTACCTTTCAACCAAATCTGCGTCGTTCGTACGATTTCATGATAAACAACGTATTCTGGAGGAGATTTCCCAATCACAACGGATGAAGGGTGAATAAAGACATCTTCCGCGATGCCCATCGCCCTATATGGTACGCCTCTCGAATTGGCGAACTGAGTTCCGGAAAGGGTTGACTTGTCGACTTTGTCTTTACGCACAGCCACCTGGTCAATGAAAGCTGCAGCTAGAAGTTGCCTTAATACTTTGATCTAACGTTTGTTTGTCGATAAAAGATCAAACGGTACAATGCAAAACTAACTTGCAAGTGGGTGGGAGGTTGCAGTCTTGGCAGGAAGCCGGCATCAAGACCCGGGAAATTCGCCTTGACTATATCACTAATCTGTGCACGAAGTTTATGAATCTCTTCCATTGCCTTGGATCGTCAATCAATACTCCGGCTAGGGAACAATGCTGGTTTGAGCTACCTTGGGTCTGACGAAGTGCTCTTCGCAAAACTTGTGACCACCACCTGCATATTCATATGCGCCAGTCACAGACAAGATCTTTAAAATATCGCTCGTATTTCTCCCCAAGGAAGCATGCAGCTACAAGTACATCCGAGTAAGCGCGCGTGAAATCGCACAGGAAAATAGAGCTTACACAAAGAGACTGAAAGAAAGCCTTACGCCGCAATCGACGTTCCTCTTTCATCTTAATAGCTTCACCTACGATAAACTCTCCATCCAGCTTGTCAGTGTTAATATCTTCAACGTCCTCGTTTAACAACGCTTCCTCGTGCAGGAATGGATCGCCCACGGATAATGCGGATACGATAGCTATGACGTAGGGTAGACACCCATGTTGCTGGCCACTAACCAGCATTCTGGAGAATCGAGGGGAGAGTGGGAAAAGAGCCATAGCCCTGCCTAGGTCTGTAATCTCCACACTGATTGTCAACGAGGTGCTCAATGCGCCTAGATATGTCAGCACTTTCTCCGCCTTTTGTAGGCTTACTCGATCAGGAGGAGTTGGAAAAGGAAAGTTGACTATGGTATCGATATGCATCGCTTTCATTTGAAGTACAACGCCTTCGATCGGCATACGCAGGATTTCAGGCTTCGAGAATGGATCGAGGTGATTCTCATAAAATGCTGATGAGTATAATCTGTAGCAATGTCCTGGACCGACACGACCAGCTCGGCCAGCTCGTTGAGCTGCAGAAGCTTTGGATACCCAACCTACTCTGAAAGATTGGATTCCGCTTGAAACATCGTATTGCCGCTAGACAAAGCCATGAGTGCTATGAGAATACGTAGTAATAATGGCTTACTTCTTTAGCGCGACCACAATCAACGACGTATCGGATGCCAGGTATGGTCAACGACGTCTCAGCTACATTGGTAGCAACGACAACCAGCCGAGAATCTGGAGGAGGTGGCTGGAATACTCGCATTTGTTTCTCACTGGAGAGCAATGAGTACAATGGAACAATGTGCATTGGCACTATCAGACACAGACTCTCAGCTCGAAGCGAAGCGCCGGACAATGCCAACTAACCCTCTGTTTCTTCTTCTGGATATAACCCAAGCTCTTCACCAAGTTCTCGTTCTTCTTCGCTGTCCAATGCTTCTGGATCCTCTTTATCTGGGTCACCGTCGACATAAAATGATAGATTTTCCGGCGTCGAAGCACCAAGTTCTATATCTTCTGCTTCAATGTCGACTATCGATCGCACATCAGCGGGAACATTTCATGGATGAGTATTACTTGCGTACCCTGTGTAGGAACAGCTTGAACTACATTGCCATCATTGTTACCGACAATGCGCGCAATTTTGGCCGGGGGAACTGCTGTTCTTCTCCTTTTCCGTTCCTTGATGGCCTTCCGTCCGAACTTGGCCTCCAACCTACGGCACAAACCCAAAATCTCGTTCTGACCAGTGAGAAATACAAGGATCCCCCCAGGGGGTAGGCAACTATGGATCTTTGTTGTCTTTTTGATTGCCTCTGCTACATAGTCTGCTGAAGTTCGACGGTTAAAGTGAATAGTAACAGGATATTGGCGTGAAGCGACGTTGATTATAGGGGGAGGTATAGAGAACAGTGCCTTGTTTTCCGAAAAATCGCTGATGCGAAGTGTAGCTGACATAATGACAAGACGAAGAGGCTAGAAACAACGTTGGGAAACCATAATTCATCCAGGAATGACGCTACATACCTTCACATTGTTTTTGCTTTCTTTCCACATTTCTTCGCGTAGCCTAACCACTCGGCTTAACACTCCAATAAGAATATCCGTATTCGTGCTCCTTTCATGCGCCTCATCGATGATGATGACGGAATACTTGGTAAGTAAAAGATCAGTCGCCAACTCCCGTAGCAAAACCCCATCTGTCATGAACTTGATGGATGTCTGTGGAGACACAGTTGCGTCGTAGCGAATTTGGTACGACACATGGGAAGATGTTAACGACAACTCATGAGCAACGCGAGCCGCCATTGACATCGCCGCTACTCTACGCGGCTGCGTAACACCGATCATGCCAGGATTGTCTGAGAATAACATGAGCACCCGCCTTGGTTGACAATCATCGAAAGGGCTGACCGCTACCAGGAAACCCAAAACCTGCCTCGTACAAGAACTGCGGCACTTGAGTAGTCTTTCCACTTCCAGTTTCACCACATATGATAACTACCGGGTTGAGTAGAATAGCTTCCATGATGGGCTGTTCCTCGGCGACAATTGGGAGTTGTAATCGTGCCTCTTCCACATCGAGTGGTCGCGTAACAAGTACCGCCTTGCCCTTTGCGGACGGGGGTGAAGAATCGATCGCATGTGTTGTGCCCAACGCATCATTGTTTTCTGACACGTTCAGGACCTTTTTTGCAAAGCTTGTCTCCGGCACGGTGAGATCTTCACCGAGTGGCCCTCTCCATTCCCCTTTGACGTCTGTGACCTCCTTGGTTTTTGCAATCGGCATATGCCCTGAAGTAATCATTTGTTGAATATTCGACAGCCCGGCCGTTACGATATCATCCATATTTTCATGTCTTTTTGTCGTATCTAATTGTTGCCTTGCCCATTCCTTGAACCCAAGCGACTTGCGCCTTGGTGGTGCAGGCATAGGACTATGGGAATCAGAAGGCTCATAATCGGGTGCTGATATCTCTGTATGTTCAACTCCAACGCCCTTTTTCGACGGGATATCATCCCCAGACGAATCGTAGGCGGAGTCAGAGCTGTCAAACGAAGTGTCAGACCCAGGATGAGGTGAACATTCGCGTTGCGATTGCTGCTGTTTCCATTTGCCGTTCGTAGACTAGGCAAGCTTTCTCAAAAACCAATTCAAAAGCAGCAAGCAAGGCTCACCTTTCTTGCCTTTTTCGTTGCTACTGCGGGAATGTCATTGACGTCTTCAGCATTTCGCTTCAACGTTTTTTTCGTCGCAAGCCCAGATCCAAGCGCAGCGGATGGTTGAAGGTGCAAGGAAGAAGGTATTTCTATCTGGGTGCGACTGAGAAAAGTTAAAGTAGACGGTGATATGTAATAAGAACTACATACGCTAGCTTTTCGAGGATGACCACTCGTTCCTCCTTTTTTAACTTTTTATTCTTTTCGACGCATGAGCCAAGAGAAAATCAGGCAGATGTGTGTCGTACAATGTACTTCTCTAACTCTTTCTTCTTCCTGCCTACAGATTTTGTGGTCATCGGGCCGAATTTAGACAAAATTTGTGAATGAGCCAAACAAAGAAAGACGCTGGCTAATCTAAATCGCAAATACATTCTAAACATACACCACTCAATAAGTTATCAGTCGGATATAATCTCATCATCCGTTGGAAATTGTATGCCTTGTGGCTTTCAGCACAGTGCTCGGTCTACTATAGACGCTTTCCTTTGTGTTCTGACTATCGGCAGAAGCTAGAACTCAGAAATCAGGCGGGGAATTATGAACACAAGACGTGAAACACGCACCAAGGAGCAAAGTACGATTGTGCACTAATCTCTTTTGGGGTGACAACGATTTGCTAGTGGCTCGCGACAATGGCGGTATCAGCAAAGAGCTATGAGCAGGTGAGCGAGGGCTCTCCTCTTCAGAAGAGGATATCATTCGCTTCCTCTTCAATTTTGGTCTTGGCAACGAGGCGGGAGGTTTTGACTGGCGCTTTAGCATCGGATGTACTCGCATCGGCTTGCCTTTTTCTTGGGGGCCGCGCTCCTCCGGAAGGTCCCATACGCCAAGTTCATCCTCAGATTCACTTTCGAAAGCAAATAGATCAAAACAGGATGAAGACCGAGGAGGCGAAGACTGGAGCGGACAAAATGGAGTGGACAGCGGGGCAGAAGAGATGGGAGGATCAACAGAGGATACCCCGATGGATGAAGGGGATGCCCATGTGGGTGAAGATGGCCGAGAAAACGGAGCGGTCATTCGCAAGGATGACGGTGTGAGAATAGATGAAGATGAAGCGCTGACAGATGAAGACGGTGCCCTGGTGGACGAAGATGATGCAGGACCGCACGAGGGTGACGCTCGGAAGGACGAGGATGCGTGTCCGAACGAAGTTACTCGGTCAGACATCCGAATGGATGAGAGCCGTTGGGGCGAAAGGGATGGTCTAGAACATGGGGAAGATGGCAGAGTGGACGGGGAAGACGTTCTAACTGGTGAAGATGGTGGTGGCGAGGTAGGCCGGACTGACGAAGATGGCGGACAAGGTGACGATGAGAGCAAAAACTCCTCGCCTTCACTCTCAACAGGCAATGGAGGTTTCCTCTTATTGATTGACCACCCGTTTTGAAACCGCCGTAGCTGAACGCGAAAGATTTCAAGGTCTTCGTCTGACACGTCCTCGTCGTCACCATATAGCTCCTTTCTTCTACTTTCAGCGTCCAAGAACTCTTTCAATCCCTCGTCGTCCCGAGGGTCTGTAGTTGGCAATTCATTTTCATTTTCATTATCGTGTTCGTCCTCATCATCGGCGTCGTGGGCACATTCCACATTCGCGCAGATGCCTTCGCGCAACGTGCTGCAACCAACCTCGGTTGCGAAAGAGTCCAGCTCATCGAAGTCATCGTCCCATTCTCCCAGCTGCTTCTCGTCGCCAGTGTTGCTCTCTTTCTGTGCCTCATTTATCTTTTTGTCCTCCTTCAAGTCCCTTTCACTTGCTTTCTTCTCTCCTTTCGTGCCGTGCTTCTTGCGCTCGCGACTGAAAGAACCTTGTTGTGATTCGTCCCAACTGCTGATAACACCTCTGTCCTTCACCACCTCACCCGTGACAATGTCCACAATGTCGTCCTCGTCAATCGGCTTGGAATACCGCTCCCCAAGGGACGACCAGATGTTGATGAGCCGCATCGTGGAAGCCTGCCTCTCTTTTACATAGTCATCCGTTTGGGGCAGTTTTGCGGCGGAGGGCAAGCACTTGGCAATGGGTTTGGACATGGATCCCCGTGTACCAGACGCGAACCAGCACGTCACGCGTCACATTCTTACTCTCAGCAATCCAATTTGGCGGCAAGATACATACTTTTGCGCTACGCATTCGAAAAAGCAGTCTGTGGCACCCGTCGGGGCGTTTATGAAGCCATTGATTTTCGACAAACGAATTTACGGCGAAAGTGCTTTAGTGTTGTCCACGCCCCTGACTACATTACGCGTTTTCGGTCTCGGGGGCTTCACCATCTCATGCCACCATGGACCATAACCGCTACTGTGTTGGAGATTAAGCAAGTTTCTCCTTGCACTAAGTTAAGTTTGTACGAGAATACAAAGTACAGTGAGCGGGAAACCTCTACATTTTCTCACGAATATCTACACGCTCCATCCATAATGGATCCACAAGATCTTGAGAATATTAATGGAATGCTGGAAACCGAAGTCCAGATTCGCGAGGTAAATGACGAATGCAACATCGCCAAAGTAGCAGGACGATATTGAAAACCCTTTGCTAGAAAATCAAGGAGCAAGTGACTGAGCTCGACAAGAAGGCTCGAACTGTGACCGGGTTGCTGAACAAAGTCCATTCAACACCGCCAGATTCCAGTTCGTGCAATGTGATCGCTATGATGAGACCCTAATGCTGAATGTAGTACCTGTGTTGACGGAATCCATCATGCAAACCCTCCTAGGCTGCCAGGCCATCACGTCAGCTCTAGCGGATATTATCCCCCAGTACGAATTCTGGCGGTGGAAGGATATGTGGAGTAATTCCATAAGAACTGCTGTATTCGCTGCAGCTCTGGTTGAGTATCTAACCACCCGTAAACTCATTACCGTCAATCGAGTGTCTGAAATTCTGGGGAGTACGTTCGATATTCTTTGTCGGCATTTCCCTAACACACATTGTTTTCTCCAAGAGCGACTTGAGCTTCCAGCAGAAGATTACCTACAGGGGATAATAAGCCTTGTCAACGAGCTGGTAAGCTGCCAAGGTTACGAGTTTGGGCGATGATAACGTACCTTTCCGTCAAGTCTCGGCTAGCAGTGAATTCGGTAACAATGGGTAACTTCGGCGAGCCAATCAAGATATCTATATTTGTGAAGGACGTATATGCCGGTTTCTCGGTGGTGAGTGCTGTCAAATCCAATACCAAGAATATATACTCACATGCACCAAGTTGAACCTGAAAAACGATGCGCTAAGGCGGAGGTTTGACAGCCTGAAATATGATCTCAAAAAAATTGAAGAAGGTTTGCACTACCCCTCCTATCTTTATCAGAACCGTGTTCCGATGAAGACCAATAGTTGTTTATGATGTGTCACTCCGCAAACTATCCTCGGCACCTTTGCACCCTGGAGCTGTGTAGAATGTACTATAGGCTTTCTACATACGTACTGCAATGAGATTGTTGTTAGGTGTGGCATTGCGGAGTCTAAATGTGACGGGATTAAATTGGCATGCCTCACCGACGTCAATCACATCAGGGAGGATTGTCCTAGTTTGTTCATGACAGAAAGAAGCCCTCTTATCCGTCAGAACTCCTGACATCGTCAATGGATAGAAGACGAGGCAACTCGACACGTCCTGCAACTTCCGAAGGTATGTAGCCCGCTTTTGGCACTATTCAAGTAACACCTGGAGTAACGCTACCATTTTAAAACACTTCTGTGATGTCAACAGAGTTAGACTGCTGGTCTCATGCCGCCGAGTCGTTGCGGACGCTGGCGAGTAGATATGAGAGCGTGGCTACCTCGGACGTCGTTGGGAGGGTGAATAAACTGATTTCTTCCTGGCCTATCGACGACACCATACCTACCGAGGGTATAGACGCCATTCACAAGAAACTCGTCCCCGGTATCCAAGAAATCAAGCGCATCGCTGAGGAAGAATTCAAGTCAGTGATTAATGTTTGCTTCTATTTTTTCCGCCCTAAACTGCCCATTTTGTTGTACATCATCGTTAGAGCTATAGGCCATGCTATAGAGCAAGTGGATATCCTTCTGGCGCTCAGAAAGGCACCGGAAAACCTACCATCAGGTAATATAGGACGGACCCTTGATCCATCTTTCAGTGGCACTCACAGCCGTACAGACAAAAGAAAGCGCCCCCGTGCGCCTTCACCCACAGCGACACCCACTTCAGCCGGAATCCAAGCCGGAAATAACCGCGGGGTGTCGATAACTCTACCAGCACGTCCGTCGCCCACAGGTCCCCTTTCACGGGAGGCCAAGACGCGCAGAGAAGTGCTCACAAAACAGCCACCACTACAACAAGGAAGGAAAGTAGCATTTCACCCAGCTGCAGCCACTGCCGTCAACGGTGGAAGCAACGAAACGGACGAAAATACCTGGATTCTTGCACTCGTAACCAAATGTCTCAGTGCAGACAAGCATAAGTGAGTCGGTATATAAATGTATGTATCAGACTGGACTGGCAACAGATATGAGGTTCAAGACGCAGAACCACAGGAAGATGGTCAACCAGGCCTGTAAGTCCATGTGACATATCGATACCATGTTATCTTGATAATTGTAAGGTTGTATAATGCAACGTTGAAAGCTATCATACCGCTGCCTGACCCGACTGCACCCACTGGCAGTCCTGCGCATGTTAGCTCATATCAAGAATTTCCTGCGGGATCAACGGTCATGGCATTATACCCTGATACAAGTTGTTTTTATCGTGCTGAAGTCATTGCAACGCCGAGAGACCTTGTACCGCCAGGAAGAGTACGCTTCAAGATTTGCGTGTTTACAGTGCATTCTCACATCTCTCGCAGGGACCCCCATCAAAATACATGCCAATGTACAAGCTAAAGTTCGAAGATGATGACAATCAGGAACATACAGTGGCAGCTCAGTGGGTGGTAGAATGGCCTGGAAACATAAAATGACGTGCCTGACATAATCTATTATACGATATTTTCTTCTTCCTTACTTTTGTCCTCTCGTCCTCATAATTAAAGTGCCGCAGCACAGATCTCGCTGAGTCAGCCATGAGTCGCCCACAGCGTCATACTTCCAGGTCGAATATGAAAACTATATAACCGATGGCGTGCTCCTCGAGAGTAGCGCTAGCTCCCGATCACGATGTCCATCTCACGCCTTTTGAACGAATTCAGACCGCTATTCCAAATGCTCGAAGAGCCCCTGACAAGGTCTCCAACATATGCTGCTCGCCCATTCCGAATGCTGCATGATCCGCTTAGGACTGCATTTGATGGGCTTGGGACCCTAGGAGTCCGGCCACCTGTGGACGTTAGAGAGGAGGGTGACAAGTATGTTGTCGATGCTGACCTGCCTGGTGTCAGGAAGGACAATGTAGAAGTGCGCATTGGAGACGACGGCAGGAGCATCACAATTGAGGGCAAGTTTGCCCAGAGCCCACAGCAGGATTCTTCGGGAGAGGCTCAAAGTGAGTAAAGCTACGGGTACATCTAATTTTTCTGACGGCCGTCTTACAACAGCGACAGACTCTACCGTTGTTTCTCTGGCTGACGGTCCATCTAACCAGATCTCAACAGAGAGGTTGCACAGCATGAATGCAGCCTTTACGAGAACCATATGGCTACCCCGGCCAATTGACTCACAGAGTGTAAAGGCCAAGCTGGAGGATGGGGTGCTGATAGTCACGGCGAAGAAAGCTGAGGACAAGAGCACGACCGTTGTTCATGTTGAATAAAGAGTATGGTAGTGTGTGATAGGCTGGGTGCAGCGCGTCAAAACTAAAAATCTCACCTGTTTTTACATGTCTCCACTCCAACTTTATACGTTTAACAAAAGCGCATATAATCATCTTCTTTTCGGTGTCTCACCTACTAAATGCGCCTACTCCCGCCAACACACTCTCCTGGCCATGAGAACGCCGACAGCGCCTCAGGCCCTCCCCAACCTTCTACTTCGCCGGATCTTGAGACAGAAACAGATGCGGAAGTTGATCAGCTTGACTCGGACTCTGATGTAGACGAAATGGAGTCCGGCTCGTCAAACGACCAGGAGGGGGCTACTAGACCACCTGGTAGCAGCTTATTGCCAATAACACGCCTGGAAAATATACTTCAAGCCGATGGTGCGCCGCCTGCACGCCAATGAAGCGCCAAACTCACCTCAGTACAATCCCAGGTGTTACCGGAAACTTGGCACTTTCTAAAGAAGCCTTGTTCGTGCTTTCCATAGCTACCGTATGCCATGAATGCCCCCGCACTGTTTCCAAGGCCTAATACCCCTTAATCCAGGAGGAATTTGTAAAACGGATGGCAAGAACTGGTCACATACATGCCAGCGCTCAAAGAAGAAATGCAGTCAGCTACGCAGATATGGGTACGTTGGTCTTTTATATGTCCATCAAAGGCTCAATAAACAGCTTAGCTGCGGCCACGCAACAATACCAAGAATTTATGTTTTTAAAAGGTGACTGCTATTTTCAATACTATCTGGTCCCTTATTGACATAATCGCAGACACCATCCCATCACCAATCTCTCTTGCCGAAGCCATGCAATTGCGCCAGGCGAAGGAGAAGGAAATGCTTGAAGACGATCCTGCATTGGCCACCAACCCACCTGCCCCAACTATGTTTCCCCTGCAAAACGGCGCCTCATCTTCCAAACCAAAAGGGAAAGGACGGAATGCAATTAATGGACACGAGAGAGCAAATGGAAACACCAATCCTGGTGCACTGCAACAGTATAATCTTGTCAATGCATTCCCGCCGAACCCGCCATGGAGCAATACTCCGAATGGAAGTACGGCAGTTATATCTTCCGGAAATATCCCTCCATTTGTCAATGGCGATATGGCGCTATCTCCTAACATACATCATACAGTATTCGCCTCACCAGACACATATGATGGTCGGCCGGGCCATGCTCCTCCTCATGTATTCTACTCTCCAAACAACTTACCTGACCGGCAGGACGAATCATGGCTCCGGGGGCCTGGCCTTGTTAATCATTCAGATAACTTAGGTCGGACCATATATACGAAAGACCAAAATGGGGCGTGAAATAGGTGTAGTTTCTCATTCTTTAGGAAATGTGATACCGGAGCTATTGACGTTGTACATGTGATCCACCACCTTATCTTATTTCACACCGTTGTATCCTATTTAATCCATATCCGGTGAAGTTGTCCGACATGGTCTCTCAACCACAAACCCAGAGAAACTCGTTGCCCATCATTGACATCTCGCCGTATCTCAGGAACAAGCCTGAGGATATCGCCAGACGGACGACTGTTTCTACCCTACTTCACACTGCCTGCATGGACTATGGTTTCTTTTACTTAGATATCTCATCTTATATTGACTTTCGCGAGCCTGAGGAGCTGACAACCCTTGCGAAGGCCTTTTTTTCCCTGCCTGAAGAAGACAAAGACAAAATTGCTCTTAGGCATGGTGATTACGCTAGAGGTACGACACCACGTCGCACACCATCTTACCACACGTCCGGCTTACAAATCCTTGCACTAGGTTATGCCAAGCTGAAGGAGAATGTGACTGACGGGAAAGCTGATAACCATGAAGGCTTAGACTTTTACAAGCCGGTTCCTAACCCAGACAAGAACAAGCCCCTTTGGGGCGAAAACCAGTGGCCGAAAGTGCCCGGCTTCCGAGAAAAATACGAGAAATGGGTTGACAAGATGAAAAACCTCGGGATGATCGTTATGGAAGCGTAAAGTCCCGTCCCTCTCGGCACCACAGACTGGTACTTATCCCAATGTCGCGCAGCATGGCTGTGGGGTTAGGCTTGACTCCGGAGGAGTGGCAGGGCCTCCGCAGCCAAGTAGATGACAGCTTTTGGGTAATGAGAGTTATTGGTTTGTCCCCTGCTTCTACGAGTGTCGTGCTGGGCCTTTCATTTCATGACGCATTCTAGGTTACCCTCCTCTTCCCAACGACCATAATGGTATTTCATGCGGAGCCCACAAGTGAGAGGAACCTTGCTTACCGATCTTCACAAGCCTCTCATCATTACTTGTCGCATTTGTAGGGATTATGGGTGCCTGACGTGAGTCAGGCTGCTCGCGTGATATTGGAGACTGAGCTGAGTGTTGATAGATTCTTATATGCGGATCCTACACGAAACGCATTACAAGTTTTCCTGAAACATCTAGGGATCGCACAGACCGCCGACGCGAGTGGTTTACCTGCCGAAGAAGGTACTGAAGAGGGCACCTGGATCAGCGCAGATCCAATCCCTGGATGTATTGTATGTAATATCGGTGAAAGTGAGTAAACAGTCAGTGGAGAGTAGGAACTCGTTTATCCTGCGCCATTCGTAGTGTGGGAGATCTGGACTAACGGCCTCTACCGTTCTACACTCCATCGCGTCGTACATCGAGGATCAAATTACAGGTAACCACTTATGATCCGCATACCCGGCCCTCACTAACCTCCACAGAATCTCGTTGGTCTTTCATTCAGTTCCTGGAGCATTTGACTAATGGTCAACTTCCTAGTATACCCTTTTTTTTCGAGCCCAACTTCGACTCGGTTGTCAAGCCACTTGACGCTGCTCTACGGAGGCAGCAATGCGCTGAAGAGGAACGTAAGCCAATACTTTACGGTCAGTTTTTGAAATCGAAAGTCGGAAATAATTTTGCTGGGAATGGCAGTAAATATAGTTGAACATGGCCCACAAGTGTAACCTTTTCATTTTTTATGCCTAACAATATTACACATGACTATCCAGTCCATTGCAGAAATGATCTTCCTTCATTTAAGTCCTGACATCGCGGGCAGCTCTCCGATTAATCCCCCGCCTGTCCGCGATTCTGTAAAACATCGTACCCTGTTTGGGTAACCAAGGTAAGTAGTAATATGAGGAGATAATGGGCGGAGACGGACATCGTATATGGCCGTAACATCGTCCTTCCTCATCTTTCCATCTACGGGCCAAAGCATAAGATATGTAGCCAACCATTCAAGCGTGGCAGCGATCCATCCAAACTGTCCGTGTATCACGGTCAACGGTTTTCTCGAAGATCTCCGCAAACCACATACGAAGTCAAAAGTGTCACGGTTCCCGTATAACATTCTGACGCCTTCCCAAAAGTGTAGATGTGTGTGTGGTTGTTGCGAGTACATGTTGAATACATAGGTGAACCTCTTCTCGTCAAATTCACCAAGAGATGTGTAAGCTTCGGTGTCTGAACCATGTCTTGCCTGTGACTCATTAGCCTTTACCAGGTATATGAAACCAAAACGCACTTTGTGCATATTCTTAATGCTCAATCTGAAAAACGGATCGGGAAGGAAAGCCCGAGATGTAGGGTAACTGGAAAGATAGTCAGATATGAAAGGCAGCGCATAAATCTGGTGCCGTTACGAAAATGCAAGGTGGATCATGACGGCTGCAAGCAGTGACAGCAGAATACCGAAGCCTAACTGACGAAAACCTATGTACCTTGAAGGAAACTTGTGTATGCGCGTCGTGGTGAGTATAATATACATACGTATCACTTGGCCATATGATGCCATCGTTGTCGTGGTCGAAGAAAGCAACATGGGATTGCAAAGCGGTATTTTCTTTCCCGGGTTTAAAACTTGTATCCGGAGCAGGCGAAGCACCATCTGGAGGGATAGTCATGGTTCAGAAATAAAAAAGTGCGACAACTTTCTGAAACCCATCGCGTCTTTATGAGATGAGGCACATTGCGATGATGTCACTAATCACATTAATCACATCCGATATGACAGTCACATGATTTCCTGCCGAAATGAGTCTCAATCCCTTCAGGCACTTCCATCGATTATCGTCAATGTCCTTCCAAGCTGCGGTCTCAAAGTTATCTCCACGCATTAAGGAACTTGTACTTGCAGTCACTCAGGATGGCGTCCGTTACCTCGGCGAAACAGAGACGGACAAACAAGAGGTGAACGATTGGTTACAGAAGTCCAGTGAAACTGGAGTAATCAATGACGCAAAGTTGCAAGTATGTCTGGAATTTATTCATAGTCACAAATATTCATATGTTCACAGGAGTTTAACTCGTTGTTGGTCCCAAAGACCTATCTGGTCAATAATTATTTGACTGCTGCCGACGTCGCATTGTATGGTGCACTACATTCAGCCGTAGTACGCGTTCTTTCCATGTTTTACTGATGGAAAAAGCTAATATCTTCTTTTTTAGTCATCTCTTCAACCTTACCAGTATCATTTGCATCCAGCACTGACACGTTACTTTAATTACATACAAACTCGGCCTTCAATTCGCGAGTCGGCTTCCGCCGTATCCCCTCCATTTGAGCCCGTTATTTTCGATTTGGAAAATGCACCTAAAATCAAGCGCGTGTCCGAATTACCGAAGAAGAAGGAAAAGAACTCGAAGCAGAGTGTCGAAGCTACTCAGACCAGCATGCTAGAGTCGGAGAAGGCTACGGCTCCTGTTGGTGCTGCTGATAAAGTAGTGGAAAAGAAAGAAAAAAAAGAAAAGAAACCAAAAGACCCGAAAGAAGCCGTGGAGGGCTCTACAAAGAAGAAAAATGCGAATACAACAACAAAGGCAGCCCAACCCGAAGACTCGGGGGAACCAATGCCTTCCATGATCGACTTGCGTGTTGGTCATATTGTGGACGGTCAGCGCATCGTCATAATTTGTCATTTCGTCCTCACAAAATTCTAGTCATCAAACATCCTGACGCGGATGGCCTCTATATTGAGGTACTCCGAATTATTCTTATGGTGGTAAAACTAATCTGAATCTCTTTTAGAAAATAGATCTAGGTGAAGAGACTGGCCCACGAACGGTCGTTTCCGGGTTAGTGAACTACATACCAATTGAACAGATGCGAGACAAGTATCTCGTGGCGGTGGTATGCCCACTCATTAGTAGTGATTGTGGCAATTTTTGAGTGATGACCTCAAGTGTAATTTGAAACCTGCTACGATGAGGGGCGTTAAGAGTTATGCCATGGTACTCTGCGTACGCATTTCTGTACCGTTTCCCACAGTTTGATTGTTAACAATGAAACAGGCTACTTCCAAGCAGGGGAAAGAAGGTGGTATTGAACTGATCCAACCACCGCTAGGCTCGAAACCAGGCGAAAGAATTTACTTTGAAGGGCCCGAATTCGAAGGTAAATTGTCTCTACGTTTTCCTTATCAAAGCTTACTAAGAGCGTGTTAGATGCAACTCCTCTTTCCCAACTCAATCCAAAGAAGAAAATTTTTGAAACCATCCAACCAGGTACTTCCGAGGACGTGGTCAGCGAATGAACTGACTGACTGACAAGACTAACAGGGTTTACAACACTAGAAACTAGAGAAGCCGCCTGGATAAATCCTGCTACAAAAAGCGTACATAAAATACGGACAAAGGATGGGGTATGTCTAGCGCCAAGTCTGGTAGAGGCTTCGTTGTCATGATCTTGAATATCGCTCTTCTTCTGTCACTCCACCCTGGTTACTTTATACCACTGCGTTAATCAGATGTCCTGCTTTTCTCTGAACGCGACAGTTAAGACGGATATAAACAACGCCAAACTCATCTCAGCTTCAGTTGACCCGAACTATGTATTGTTGGCCGTCACTGAGCAGCGCTGCTCGCTGCTTCAGTACGACCACAAGGATCCAATCTCACTTGTCCCACATTGGGAGGGAGCCTATCAGAGTACCTCCCGGTGTGACGCTTAACAAGACCCAGCATGGGATTGCCGTCACGGGTCCTCTCGGAACCGCGTCCGTTCCTCTCAAGCAGTTCGTGCAAATCACCTACCCAGCGGAAAATGTGATGTCCGTTACTGTCGAGGACGCAGGTATCAAAGAACAGCGCCAAATGTGGGGGACAACACGAACACTCATCGCGAATGCAATTACCGGTATTACGGACGGATTTATGGTGCCGCTCTTCCTCGTTGGTGTCGGTTATCGTGCAGCCATTGAGGATGATCCTCGGGGATCGACAGATGGGAGCAGTGGGAGAAGGTTAAACCTCAAGTTAGGCCACTCGCACAACATTTACGTCCCTATACCTCCACATATAAAAGCCGAAGTCCCTTCCGCCACGAAAATTGTATTGTCATGCACGGACAAGCATAAACTTGGATTGTTTGCTGCCAAGATCAGAGAGTTCAGGAAACCGGAGCCTTACAAGGGGAAGGTGAGTTTCTCCAGCTTTTAGTCTCTTAGTAACAGAGCTGATACATATTCATAGGGTGTTTTTGTGGGCCGCGAGCAAATTAGAATCAAGAGCGGAAAAAAGAAATGATCGGTGATCACTAGGTGGCGCCAAGTGCCACTACAGTGTTCTGACAAGGTTAAGCTGAAAATTGCTCTAGGGTGGGGTTGCTATTGATACATTACTACAAAGCACGCCCTGCAAAGGCCCTAATGAATACTGATGTCATATACACTGAATAATTACCATTGTGTACTACAATGCGTTTTGATGAATGCACGATATAAACGTTGAACGTGAGGAATTGTGTGCTGAAGAATGAGGGTACACGAGAAGCAAAAGGACGCCGAAACGGATTAGTACAATCTAGGGTATGGTGCGTCAATTGTCAGTGAATTCCAGAGGTTATCCTCGTAGCCGACTAGTCCTTTCAGTCTTGTTCTTTTTGCCGCTGTCTTTGGCTGTCTTCCCCTGAGTGGCTATGGGTGCCGCCTCCACGTATTCAATCTCGGAGTCGGAACCAGAAACGGTCTCTATCCGATCTTTCTTCCCCTCCTCCTTCGTGGCACGGTGTTTCTGCCACTCCTCAGATAGTTCCTTAATTCGATCCGCGAGCTCTTGACGCATGTTCCCGACTTTATGATCCTGCCAGATGGACCGCCTATCGCTCGCCGGTGGAGGTTTCTTTGATACCTAGTGATGTATTCAGCTTGGCCATGCATAGATCAAGGCAATCTTTACACTGATAAGTTTGAAGTATCTGGCCGGGTCCTTCATAAATGTTTGGGCAAAATGTAGAAGATATATGCCACAGTCGCAAAAGTTGGGTTGAGTAGGTACCGGCACCATCTTACTGATAGCGTCGCTGGTACTATCGTTTTCTAACTTGTGAAGTGCTTCCATCTTTAGGTACTTGTTGAGTTGTTTGACGGCTTGAGGGTGACGAGTGCCCAATGAATCAAGGGTGAAGATATATGTTCTAGAAATTGGCATGAGCTGCGAATGTTCAGGGGTATAGAAGACCCGAGTCAACCTTGAAATATCTGGTTCGTCGCTTTCGTGTTCACTATCATCGCCGGGCGGTCGTTCACCTAGATCCTCCTCCACTTGTATGGCCTCTCCCTGTGGCTCCGACTCAGGTGAACACTTCTCAGAGGTCTCCTGAACTGGTGGGTCCAATCCGGTAAGCGGCGTCCCGACAGTGCTTGAGAAAAAACGGGAGGTTCTGTCGTTTTCCTTTTCGCCGGATGTTCCTCTCTCAATGTCCATGTCCTCACCGTCAAGTTCAGGCGTAGAGGGCAGAACATCATCTGTTTCCAAGTCGGATACTGCGGGAGAAACCACCTGAAGCTGCTCCCGAACGGCATCCTCTTCAGTCTTGTCAACATCCATGGCAAACTCTTCCGTAGTCTGAAGCGGGCGAAATCCAGGGCACTCTGGGCTGCCGGACGATGTATCAACGCTCATGGAACTGGGCGCGGATGCTTCCAAAACAGTGGTTATACATGTCATCCGAAGTTTGTCCAATTTATTATTAAGCTCGTCCTCTGCCTCAACCATCGTAGCCGAAGCTGGGGATATGCCGATCTGAGAAGGATCCTTCGCTCCCTGAGCCTCTATGGTTGGTTTACTGGTCCGCGAGCGAGTCCGGGATGTAAGTTTCTGCCCAACTGGTTGCGGAGGCGGAGGTTGTAGGATATATTGGGGCATATATATAATCGCCAGGTACCAGTGCAAGCTGGAGCGGACAGTAAGTACCAGTTATGATCATTTAAGTCAACAGCGTACTGTTCGTTGATCGGTATAATGATATACTTCTTCTCAAATATGTTGATCTTGGAGGTCCATTTTCGAACGCTTTGATAACCTTCCTCGAAGCTTAAACGTGCGTTATTTGTTAGCAGATCATCGAATCAGTTGCGGAAAACATACTTTTTCTTGTTCAGCTTCTTATAGAAGAAAGAGCTGAACACGTGTACGTCCTTCGCTAAGTCCGGATTGGACATTTCGAGTCCCTTGTGCCAGAGTCTGTAGATCAAAAATGAACAGCCGAAATTGTGTTACGGCGTGAGACGTACTTTAGCCCAAATTCGATCAACGTATCATTTAAAAATTCACCAGGTCGAAGTCGGCTGATGTCGGCGTTTGTAATATTGATGGCTCCAGGCATGCCCTGGGGATACACCAAAATGCTGAAAGGGAGTCATGAGTCTGGAGATGCCTGACCGCTGGCTCACCTACACTTCATCTGGATCTACATAAACCCTTGGTTTCTTGATGGTGATAGCGCTATGGCGCGCAGAACGGCGCAGTTGAGACGGTCGAGCACCTATAATGCTGCAAACATAGAATAAGGTCTGGAGCGTTCATTCAGCAACTGGGCCTACCTTTCTGGAGGACTGCCCCCTTCGGGGGCCGTGTTAGAACCTGATCTGGTCTCGACTATTGGAGGGATGTCAGGAGCTTGTGGTGTTGATCCTGACTCGTGTTCCGAGACGTTTTCAGCCTTGTGTTGATCCAGCTTCAAAGCATTTGAGACACTGAAAAGTTGTTAGTTTTATCCGAGTTTGCCATAAACACAACGGACCGCTCAGCCATCTCCCACATTTGCTTGCCGTTTCTTTAATAACGTGCTTAGTTACAAGTGTTACAGATCGTATTTTGAGACGACTGACCGACTTGACCTCACCGTTACTTTGCATGTTCTTAACCAATTTAGCAGGCTGTCATACTGCTCGGTTTTCCACTCCGAGTGACCTGTATCCAGCTTGATGGTTACCTGTCTTGATCCCGTATCGACTGCAAGGATATCAGAAACATTCTGGAGTAATTCAGTGCAGACTGGCCTAATTCAGAATCCACCAGCGGCTCCCGTATGCGTATCTCCACATCCATTTCAATTGTTAGTACAGGCATTCCATCAAAGTTGACCAAAGGAGTGGTAGATTCAGTAAACTTGTGACGCCGATTGAGAAACAATATCATCAACGGCAAAAACCATTACCTCGACAAAATGCATATCCCCTACGTGAAGTTTTGCCAAAGCACGCGGTTCTTTATTGATCGTGCATGAGATGGAGAGTTCGCGGCCGTCGGGATTCCGGGCGAGATAGAGGGGCTTGATATATGATTTGTCTTGCACAAGCATGGTCCCGATATAACATGCCTTCATGGGGACCCGAAGCTCCACGATAAGCGGGATTGATAGTCGCCCAATCCGACCCTTTTGGGTGAATCCTGAAGAGGAAGTGGCAACAGGGTCCAAGGTACTCTAAAGGATGGAATAAATCTATACGCCAATGCTGCATGGCCTAATTTCGTTCACCTTGCCTTTCATTTTAGTTTTCAACTTCTCCCTAAAGTCTACGTAAGGTGTGGACGTATCATTTGAATGTTTGTGTTGTTTCGTGCCCTCTTCAATATCGTGTACCATCTCCTTCACTGATTTTGCTGGTAGTCTATGCGGGCCGTCTTCGAATTGTTCAATTGGGCTCGAGCTTCTTGAGCGCCGCTGTGATTGTAGCTCCATTTCTAAATACCTTGTAGAACGACCATCCTTTGGTAGACGGGAGGTGCTCGCCACTATGCTAGAACTAGTTGGTAGGATAGAGCTTGAATTCAGGTCGAAGGCATGAATGTTTCCTCTATCGTGAGGGACAGTTGGAGGCTTGCTGCGCGGCGCATCGAAGTCGTTGATTGGGTCAGGGGAAGAACAGGTACTCTTTTCGTAGTCTACGTCAATTACTTCTGGTGCAAGAAGGGGGGCTAGATAAGCATATGAGATTGGGGAATGACGAGCTAACGCAGTGGCTGCCTACCGCTCTGTAACTTCACTCTCTTACGAGGACGGGAAGCTGCCGCGAAGTTGGCGCGGCCACCAGAGGGACCTTTGTCGTTAAATCCTGTGCGCCTCTTTCCCAAGCCTATCGGCGAATCCAACGTCGATTTCATTCTGTCGCTTCTATAAGGGTTGTAATGATCTGAAGCCCTGAGGCGTGTCGGAGGCTTATGCCTCGTTGCATGGTTTCTAGACTCGTTGGACGGTACAGAGATGGGAGTGGGGTCGCCCTTCCATCTAAATTAAGCGGAAGTAGGCGTACGGATGATTGATGCAGCAATTAGGTGTGGTTGGACATACGGGGGATTAGTATCCGTCGGCGGATTTGAAGGCATCTCATACAATGATTGTATTTCCTGGCGGTCTTTCCGACTTGCTAGCATGCGTTAATGAGTCAAGATCTTAGGTAGCCGGGTTTTCGTGGGAGCCAACTCGTCGGCCCCCAGTGCAAGGTGCGGACGGTGAGGTGCGCTGACGCTAGCCTAGGTAACAGTAGAGAGTAAACAATCAATATCTCCCGATTTCCCCAACATATGTACATCAATGCTACTGATATACTCAAATTGTTTTTGTATGAATGAATGAAGGACTAGTCTGGCTCTAACAATGGGCATCATGTACATGGGACAACGTGGATGATACAATTTGTTATAAATAATGCAGATAGTCGAAATGTTATGCATCCGGTCCAGGAATGAATGAAGGCGGCATTAGAATATGTATCTCTAAGATAGGGTTCTGTCCTGTGGCACTTATGCAGGAAGGGGGGCGCCACGGTCAGCATCCATAGTACATGGAATTGCGAGGGAAGGTGTAGCCTGCCTGTGCCCATGTTGTGAAATTTGGATTCGAATATGCTCCCAGGTGACTGAAAACTGGTCAGATTTCTTGAAGAGAAGAAAAGGAAGAAAGAACCTTTGAATATAGTTCGCTGTTGGCCGTGTTGGAGGATTGCAGGTGAGGGCATTTTTAAGACCTCGACGCTGGTACACTCTTATGTAGTCGATATGCATTTTGGCGGGAAACACCAAGTTCTTGAAATCCGCCTTCTGGAAACCCGGCGACATACCCAGGTTCAGGATTATGGACTACAACACGAATCAACGAAAATAAGACGGGTACGTCTTCTGCTTACCATTGGTTCCTCAGAAATCAACCTTTGTGAAACCATTGAGGTACTATCAGGTCCAATCGCCGCTGAAGTTACTGTCCATGTAGGTTGTCCATTCGCAAACCAAGTGACGAATCCACCTGGTCGATTGTTTGGATCTGACCACCACTCAAAACCGTAGGTACTGTAACCAACGTCATTGTAATTTTGCGAGTCAACGAAAGTTAGGGCGGATACAGCTTGCTGGAATGGACCGCCCGTGTAGGTGTTAAGTTCTGTTTGAGCGGAATTGTACACCGTTACTGCAGGGCTCGTGTTGGTATATTGATACTGGTAATTGTATGGGGCAACCTGAAGACTTTGAGATACTTGGCCTTGAAACACACTTAAATCTATTTGAGCTTCCAGCACATCAATTTCGGGGACCCCCCGACCCGTTGTAACAGTGGGACCAGGGTGGTCGGATCCAGGACAGGTGCAAGCGGATAGACGCTGCCCAGGCAAGTAGCTTAACGATCCTCCACCGTAGCCACCTGTCGCAGCCGCAGCAGGTGTGCCGTCCCTCGCGGTTTGATTAGGAAAAGTTCCAAGGTCACATGTGTCATAGCTGTAGGGCCACATTCCTTCCGTAGATGCGCCATAGCCACCTCTCCCCTACCAATCACGAGTCAGGTTTATTTCATTGTCCGGATTTAACACGCACAAGATTTCCCAGTGTCCAAATGCCTGAGGAACAGTTGAGCGATGCACAAAAGTATACTGACGGGACCGAACTAACCTGGCCAAAATCCGGGCACCTGCCCGCTTCCAGGTAAACTTACCTTAGCTTCTATATAGCCAGTAGTAAAACATAATTTGTTCCATGACTGGAGCATGCCTATACAAATGAGCCACAGTTTTCCCGAAAGAGGATGCCAGATCTACATACCACTCATGAAATTTAGGTCGTGATTTTGGACTTCACTTAATGTGATGACCAGTTTTCCATTCGCAGTCGTAATTGTCTAAACGTCCCTTGTCAGACTCATCAAGCAAAGCGGTAGTTGAGAGAGAGAGAGAGAGAGAGACATACACTAGGATCATACCACTCCAAATCGCCCGTGGGCCTAACAATGGAGGTCAAGACTTCTGAGGCCGGATTGTGTCAAACTCACCAGTAGTGAAGATCCACAGCTTCCCAAAATGCGTCGTCTCCAGGGTAGAAGGTGCGTCCATCGGCGTTAAATTCGTCACTAAATACAAGATCATATGATTTTCCATCGTTTCCAGTACGACTATAGGCCGATTGTGGTGTATCGGCGTCTATTAGGCGTGGCATGCCAGGGAGATCTGGAACCTGGCCGCTAGCGTTGATACCTCCAAGATTGTAACCAGGTATTGTTCGGTGTAGATGAGTGAAATAGTATGCGAGGGGATAGCCGATGAAGAGACCAATGAGGCCCGCCACGAGAATGATGATCATTCCTGCGTTTGCCCAACCTCTTGCAGAGAAAAGAGTCCATCCATCAAACATTGAATCTCGCCGAGGATCATGGAGTGCATCGTCAACATCTGGATCTTTATCCCAGAGGTATTGAGGGAAGGCAGGAGGGACCGCGTAGGAGGTCATGTTTTGTGTCTTTTCGGGGGGCAGCGGTACGGAGGCCTCAGAAGGTGTCGCACTGAAACGTGACGGATTTTTCGCAGTTTCATGAGAACTATACTGGATGGCAGGGAAAGAGTCAGAACATGCCATGAGGATGGTTGAGAGGAGTTGGTACATACAGAATAAGGACCATAGCCTCCTCCTATCGCTCCACTTGCCACGCCCATGACCATCGCGCTTCTCCCTGGCTGTTTGGAGCCGTCGTGACCAGAAGATGAAGGTGGACGTGGTGGAGCTCGGGAACTATAAGTTTGGGATGGGATATAGGCCTGACGAGGACTCTGCTCGACAGGAACAGCGGAATAAAATTGGGGTGAAGGCTGACGATAGGAGACGCGACGGTGAGAAGACATTAGGGACAGAGGGGGCAGGAGAGGAAACAAAGGGGAGCGTCAGCCGTTTGAACCCAAATGACCAAAGAGGGGAGGTCTGTTTTTCGTGCGCCTTCTCACGATCACCACCGAGTTTCTAATTTAAAAAAATCATTTCAACGCCAACGTAGCCCTCGCACCAAAGCTGCCCACGCACAGCTTTCGTGGCTATATGGCGGCTGGACCTGAGGGGCATCACCGATGGATGCCTGTTGCTCCGCCCGCTATCGCATCGTCCCTGTCTGGCAGGGGAATGGAAGAGTGTAGTTTGGATTTGTTGTTCTTGGTGGGCTGATTATAACATTTCATTACACAACACTCCATGGGGTACCTGCACCATTTGCAATGATGCGGGTGGGGCTTTTCGAATCCTAGCAAGTGGGCTGCGGAGCCGTATGAAAATGGTCCAGAATAGCTGTAATAAGCCGTCGCTGCCCCATGTTCCACTCTGAGCTCCTAGTCCGCAAACATCGGGGTTCGACTCAATCTCGGCATCTGATTGCATTTTCCAGTCATCATATCCCCCATCAATCGTACTGTACTTACGACCAATTCTAATATAAGTAACAGCTCCGAGGCACTATCATCGGAAATCAGCGGCCATTGGCTGCCTTTTTTGGTGGTGTCCCCTGATCAAGCTTACGTATTCACGAGGGTGACGCTGATCAACTCGTTTATTAAGGCGAAGAATCCAAAAGACGAAAACCAACTCTCAGGGGACGCACCAATCCGGCCATGAACAAGAGCTGTGCACTTCTTACGAGGATGTGCGTTTTACCCCCTCATCAGCTTCAAGTTCACTTCACGATGTTACCCCTTATCGGCTATATCCAGCCGTATGCTTCGAAAAAAGCCACGCCGCTGCGCATCATATTTCTCCGCGCAGACAGATCTCATGTACCTGCGCGACGTGTAGTAGAACCGATACACCATACCTCATATAGATCTCAACAGTCATGCGTGATCATCAATTCGATTCACGGCCCACTGCACAATCATCAAGAGAAGATGTGGTCGCACGTGGCCCGATAATTCCTCGGTCGAAGTCCCATAATAGAGTGCTTCTGTGACTTTTCGCATAGCCCGTCAATCTCAGTCGTAGATGTCACCCGCCCATAGTGTATATATTTCGAGCGTCCCCACATGAGGCAACAGGTTAGGAATCCAAGATGCGCCAGATAACGGATGAGTACCATGGTATACTATTGTACCGGGGGATCTAATTATGGATTGTCAAGTGCTCAGTGAATGTAAGTGCTTACGGTCAGGCTATGCAGCTAATGATAAAGGTAAAATTGCGGATAATAGGTCCAGAAGTGCTGACTTCAAGGGGTTCACGTTGTTAATTCTACTACTTGCTGGCGCATGTTCGTCCGTCGCAGGACAAGACGTTGGAGGGACGATGGTGCGCGAAGAATGGATGCCAGTACATAATCGTCGTACCACCCACACTCGATGGATAGTACTCGCAGGGAATTTGGCAGGGTATACACGGAAAAGAAGACCCTGACACCTGGAAGGGTGCAGTTGCGTCTGTCCATGTCCACAAGATGGAGACGTTTCAGTGATGGCGTGCGGAGTAAGGTCGCAAGATGTGCGAGCTCGGAGGGGATATCATGACCTTCGACTCGGAGGTGAAGATCAGTGAGCCTGGGCAATACGACTGGTGACGATTCGAGCGGACCAGGAAGTGAATGATAATGGACCAATCGTTTATAAGGAAAAAGAATTTTGAGCTCGGTCAGGTGAGGGCATACCCTCAACATGCTGAGCACTTCCTGTGCTGCGGCATACCCTCGTGTGAAACCATGATGGGTGTAGTCCAAGTACGTCAGCTTTCCGAAAAGCGAGCACGTCCAGGTCAGTTTAATGCCATCAATTGTGAGATAACGTAGGCGAGGCGCATAATTAGAGAATAGGCAGAATTCTTTGGTATCGTCATTATTACGATAACGAAGGGTCAGTTCTTCCAGGAGGGGGGCCTGTACGTTCCGAGCAATTGAGCAGCAGTCTGAAAGGGCTGCGTTCCACAGGTAAGGAGAATAATCATAAAAGACGATTTCGAGAGAACGCCAACGACGAATATACGGAGCGACGATGTGCATATACAATTGAACAGCAGCCATGTCCTGCCAATAGCTTCGACCTCTTCGAGGGTGGTCAGCGAACCAAGGGACAAGTTGGATCTCCAGCGGACATGCCCTAGAGCGGTGAATCCTTTCTCTCCACATGTCCAATCGAGAGTCCAAGGTTATCTGTCGCCATAATGCCGGGGTACGAAGCGCTACGCGACGCCATGTACGGCAAACGTGAGATAAAATAACCGGTAGCATTGGCTCAGATTCGGAACCGAGCATGAAGATATGTGCCAGCAATTCAGGCGGAAGTCGACTGACCATATGTACATCAGCGAATCGGGGCATGGGAGTGCGTTTCAGGCGTCTGGGGCGACTTATCTTCGGGGCTTGAGTGACACTAGATTGAGGGGGACCAACCGTCTTTTCTTGTTTACTGCAATTGCGAGTGAGCACTTCAATAAAATGACGAGGTAATTACGCAGAACGTACTTTCGTGAAATACCGATGGTCAATATGAGCGCATTTGCAACAGACCGAGTTAGTGTCAGGGCCTTTGCTTTAGTACGCCTAAGAGCCGGGGCCATGACGGATGTGTAGCCACAGGAGTCAGGTGTCGTTTATATCGTTTTTATCTGAGAGCGGCACCCTTGTGGTTCCAAGTTTCCCATAATTGAAACACTCAGTCTAGCGGAGAGAAGTAAAGAATTGACGGACAGAGGGAAGGAAAGAGTGTGGGAGTCAAGACGACCGCAATAAGGCGCTTCAGGTGGGCTGATGAATGGCGATATTCCCTATTCAGCCGAATCATTGGTCGCGGCAGGAAGAATTATTGTCCAACGGAGATCGTGGGTCAAGTGGTGTGTCACACGTGAATGCGCCTGTCACGTCATGGACGAATCTCAGTCTCTCGATGCTCTGGCGAACGTTATAAATGATCTCTCCGAGAAGCCCTATGACATCACCCTCCATGCAAAACATATCGGCCTTGCTCAATCTTTACCGGGACTAGACTCGGAGGTCCAGGCGGCCATGGAAATGTTAACCGAATTTCTTGCCGCCGGCGATGATGTTTGGTTATTTTTGTTAGACAAAAAAGAAACAACTGCAGATCTCAGCACCCAGGCCGGAGTTGAAGAACTCCTTGCCTTGTACGAACGCGCGGAGGATGATTATCTGTGTATGTACTGCCTGCCCAGCACTTAGCTAAGCTGACACCGCAGTCAACAGCTATCCCCCTTCTGCAAAGACACCTGCAGTTCCTTTTGGACCAGCACGCCAAGTATTACTCAGGCGACGAAGTGAAACCAACCGACTTGGGTGAGATGTTCACCACGGGCTGGACAAGGGAGGCGATCACCGAAGTTGTGAACAAGGGGATTGGTCATTTGACCCAGGTGCTCGTCGTGACATTTTGGCCCTAGTCGCTTCTCATTCCGTGATACAGAGCCACTTGCTTTGGGACAAACAATTGGAGTGGGAGATGGAGATGTTGGAATCAACAACAGACGATGGCAACAAGTAAGCCTCCATCGTTCTCGGGTGAATCATCTAACCTAGTTTCAGGTTTGAAATGGTTGAGTATGTTCAGCGCGTCCTGTCAGACCGCCTCCGGCAGCCTCATACTAGTGCGTGTTGTTGGCATTGCCGCTACAAGTTGTTTGACACCGTTGCAAGATTCTCAGGACACACTCCAAACGTACTCGACTTTCACCACTAACCACAAGCCTCCGGATCAATATGAGGCGTTGCTTGTAGCAGCTTCGAAGCTGCGCTCCCAGGGACAACGGGCGTTTGAGCGCCGTGAAAATCTAGAGACAGCTTTGGTAAGCAAATGGGATTGGTTTGCTTTCCGTCATAATAAAGTCTTTTCAGGAGCAATCCGGGTTTTCTCCGGAGGCTTATGCGCACTATCTTACTGTCGAACGGCGTGCCAAGCATCCTGACACACTGATCGTTTCAACTACTTATGAGCGTGCCATTGCAGAGGCCGCTAAAAGGAGGTTCAAGGGCGAAGTGGCTGCAGAACAAATGCTACGTATGTTTTGGGCTGGTTATTGCGACGCTCTTGTCAGGCTTCCAAATCTTTGAGTTTACGTGCGTTTTCCTGACCTTTCTCAACAGCGAATACTGGATGTTGCTTGGGATACTCAACTAACTATTCTCAAGCGAGCCATCAGAAGTGTACCCGGTTCGGGTGAGATATGGGCGAGACACATTCGGTTACGGGTATACTTTAGGCGACAGATGTATGAATAACCTCGCTAACCGTGTAATTAGGAACGCTTGGAAGATGCGGAGGTGGAAGGGGAGCTAGAAAGCATTGAGGGTACGCTGACCCGAGTTTATTCATAATCTATCAAAGCGACCGTGGCGTTCCAAAGACTTGTTTAATCAGGCTTTCAACATCAAACTTATTCAGCAAGATGTGGATCAGGTCGTGACCATCACCCTGGCTCGCGCCGGGTATGAAAGGAGACGTTTGGAATCTGGAAACCAACGTAAGGTAGATGTCTTCTTCCGTTGCATCCACCAACGGACATTCAGGGGAGGACACTCTAACTACGCTTATTGGTGTTCTTGAAAGTGGGATTCAATTTGTTTACACAGGCAAGTGTCCGAGTACCCGAGATGGAAATTAATCATTGCATCTAATAATTCCTCCCGTCAGCATCTAAGACTGGAGATGCGAAACTAAGGCTCGAGAAGAACCTCGTTGACATCGTACGTCTACAAGTTCAGAAGTTCAGAGTTATATATACCCAGTCTAATCAATCGGTCCAGTACGAGCGAGCAGGTTTAATTGAGAATGCAGTCGGAGTTTGGCAATCCGCGACGAAAGTTAACAAGTCGAGCTACCTGGTCTGGACGTCATACATAGACACGCTGATGTTAGTCTATCCAAACTGTGTTAAAACCTGACTGAAAAATTTTAGCAAGCACCAAATGAATGATCAAGCACGCACCGTGTTTGAAGATATTCACAGGAAGCAGTTGGACTGGCCAGAAGTAATATGGGAACTCTGGATCTCGTTCGAACACATCAATGGTACGGTTGACCAGGTAGATGAATGCCTGGATAAGATAGAAAAGGCGCAGGCACAGATTAATGCGAGACGTGCCAAAGCAAGTGTGATGGGTTGCCCGGTTAGGATAACCTCTGATATATGCAAAATAGGAAGCCGAGAAAGCCTCCCATCAGGCAATGCAAGCAGCGATGGACTACCAAGCAACAAACCTTTTTAAGGCAGATGTCTCCTCTTCAGCTCAGCCTGAGGGCCAGATGGAGATTGACACTCAGGCCGATCGTGGAACAAAACGCTCTGCAGGAGAGGATATTGTTCAAGATGCACAGAAGAAAGCAAGAATCGGTACGTGTTTATCGTTCCTCTGTCATTGATAACTATCAATGCAAGTGAATTGCAGAACCACAGGCCCCTCTCAAAAGGTGCAGCATTTTAGCATGTGTCAGATGAAGCATGGCTGAGTCATGTTGCCATACAGAGACAGAGAAAACTGTACAGTATTTGTTTCAGAACTGCCTACAGGTGTCACCAACGACGAACTAGCTGGATTGTTCAGTGATGTAGGTCGCAGCACCTAGGTGCAATGTACCGTATTGATACCAAGTTTGCAGTGTGGTATTATCCGGGAGACCAAGTTGACTCAACTAACAGATGTTCTGGTTGCAACAGTGGAATTCAACGAGAGGGTACATGAGTCATGACCATCCGAGCTTTCTCTCCCACTAATCATTACCAAAGGATAGTGTTCCCGCAGCTTTGACCAAAGACAAGAAACGTATACGTGGCCAAGAAGTTGCAGTGCACCTGGCATGGAAATCTACTCTGTATGTTACCAACTTCCCAGAGTCCTATGATGACGAAGCTGTGAGGGAACTATTTGGAAAAGTGAAGCCCTGTTCTCCTTGATAATAGTGGCGCTTACCTATGTTCCATGCAGTATGGAACAATCTTTGAAGTACGCTGGCCAAGTAAGAAGCTAAAAACCACGCGGCGCTTCTGCTATGTTCAATACACATCTCCTGTACGTGTTCCCAATAATCGTACCTGGTCATTCTCCTGAATGATTGCAAGGAAGCTGCTGAAGCGGCGCTGGAATTACATGAGCAGGAGCTAGAATTAAATCACCCCCTGAACGTGTTCATATCCAATCCAGAAAGGAGGAAGGCAAGAACCGATCGGGATGCGGATGAGAGGGAGCTTTACGTGGCTGGATTGAGTAAATTCACTACAGAAGCAGACCTCGAGAAGATATTCAAAACTGTCTGGCATCTTATTTATGTCTTCAGTGCTGCCTGTTACTCATTTATGTACAGTATGGCAGCCTCAAGGCAGTTAGGTTGACTAAAGATCAAAATGGTCAGGCCAAGGGATATGCTTTCGTTGAATTTGAGCAAGAAGTAAACAAGCCCATTTACCCTGCCTTTATCACTAAAGGTATTACAGAAAGATGCCAGAGCTGGCTTGGCAGCGAACAATCACGAGCTTAAGAAAAGGCGCATTGCGGTCACTATGGCGAATAGTAATGTGCGCCCTCGGCATCGGTTAGTTGTGACGCAGGCGTTTAATTACATCTTCTCACCTCCCTTGCAAAGGAGCGAAGTGCCAGACACTGGCCTTGGCCGCGTGGCTGACACTCGAAACAGATCAATCCGTGTTCGAAATCTCCCGCCTAATACCCAAGAGGGTTTACTGCAGCAAGCTTTTGAAAGGCTGGCTTCCATAAAACGAGTTGAGGTATTCATGGATAAACGACAGGCCATTGTCGAATTAACGAGCACAGCTGTAAGTAACCGACTTACTCAAAAATTTCCACAAGATCAACTCTGCTTCAGGAGGCTGGGAAGCTTCTCCTTCATGCGACGCCGGTCTCATTCGGTGGCAACATCCTACAACTTTCAGAAGAGGTTGCAGCGGATGTATTTGTCCCTCGTCGCGCCAAACCATCACGCCCCAAAGCTGGTTTTGGGTACACGGGGAATACTGTTTCAAAGAATGAAAAACTAACGTCGTCTGCAAACCCGCAGGACAAGCCGTTGCAAGGCAGGGGTCAGGATGACTTCAGGAGGATGTTGAGCGGAAAGTAATTATGACGTCATAAGCTAGTATGCTATGTATCACACGTGACGGCGTTGAAAGTATCTTCTATGAACGCAGATTCAGAGCCTGAGTTTCAAGAAACAACTTGTGTCACTTTTGAATGGACTCTCAGAGGCCTGAAAGCACTGTTCGAGTCAACAAAGGGCGAACATAAATCTAAAGTTACGAAATCGCCCTTATTCGGTGGCGGCAGGTGGCAAGTGCGTAATAATGTTGATCTGATCGTCACTGGTGTGTAACAGCGACCTCGGTAGATCTTGTTCTATGCCAATTCAGGTTTACCGAAGGACGGAGGCGCCGAAGGAAACTACGTGAGCCTGTATCTTGCTTGTGAGGTTTGTCATGCTATTTTGCCGAGAGGAGCGTAATGGTTCACAAGCGGCACAGCCAACCACGGAAGAAAGGGAAGCAGCCATATCAGATTCTGCCAGGTTTGTGGAACATACTGGCAGCTCGTCCTCTGATCTACATCATACGATAGATGGGCTCGTGAAGGAGTATTTAAATTCAGCTTTGAGCTGCGAAAGTAGGGGCTCATGACGTGGAATTATGCCAGGTGACTGACGGCTCTTCAGCCCCTCGAAGAGAATGCCATATAACACAAAAGAGGCTCAAAACCACTCGTTCTCATGGAAGGTGAGCAAATAAAACAAGTGCAGGGTTTTAAGAAAAGTCATATATCATCAGAATGCTAACTGGGGATGGTAACCTTCTTTCTTCATATCCCTATACTCTCAAATAAGCTGGGGTCTTTTCAGGGCACAGTTTGCTGGAAGAGATACCATCTATTATCAGGCACAATCAGTCAAATCCCAAGATGCACTCGTGATTATATGCACTATCACGTCGTCTCCTTATGTCCCAGCTGCTGTACCTTTGGTACCCCGGCGGTCGGTTCCAAAATCGCTTGTTGATACCATGGGGAATTTGTTGGATGACCCTGTATACTCTGACGTTGAATTTATCATACCCCGTCATCCTAACACTCTTAGGAACGCCCAAATTATATACGCTTCAAAAAAGCTCCTTCAAAGGGTTGACTACTTTGACTCTAGTAAGTACTCTGTTCGTATTGAAGACTTTCTTGACTAATCTCCGTTCAAGTGTTCGGGGCCAACTTCGCTGAAGGCACCTCAGTAACACCTTTCCCAATAGGAGATCGAGTTGACGGGGAATTAACACATCATGTTGAGGACTCCGACCAAGAAGACGAGGAGCTCGAGAATGCCGACTCAATAGCAGACGATGAGGAATCTCAATCTGATGCGCAGGATCCCTTCGCTGGCTATTTAGCTGTCAGTGCCGTTAAGAATGACGATGGACCAATGCAGGAATCCGCGAGCATAGATGACCAGTCTTTGGAAGAGTTGACCCTTACTCCCTCCACCCGAAATTCGCATATTACGGAGTTGGTGGCCAAGGACAGTCGCTCGGAAAAGACCAAAATGCGAGTTATTGTGAGAGATGCTGCATATGTCACGTATCGGGCCATGTTGTATTACGTGGGTTGACCTCGAACTCGCACACATACGTCTCATGAACCTTTTTTTATTATTTTTAGCTCTACACTGATTTTATAGTTTTTGCCCCCCTATCATCAACGTTCTCGCCAGTGCATCCCAGGACCCCTCCAACATCATCAACTAATATATCTGTTACCAATCTAGAGACGCAAGGTCCAACAGTAGCTATTAAACGGTCAAACCAAACATTGTCAGCCACTACATCCCGGAAGGAATGGATCGATGAATGGCGTCAGGCGAACCCCGGAAGACCAAAGCCATGCTCTGCGAAGGCAATTTATCGGATAGCAGACCGTAAGAATAATTTGTATAGCTCCATACATTCCTTTTCTTCATGTTCGATCCCTCCAGGGCTAGGACTTATAGACTTGAAGGACCGAGCGGCCCAGGTTCGTGCGACTCATCGTTAAGATCCTAGTTACTCATGTTCCGCCGTATAATAGCACATTTACAAGTCACTCACCGTTGACAACATTGCATATGAAGTATTCTCACCATTTTCTGCTACTCATGATGAGATTCGTAAGGTCTGTGATAGACCATGTTAGAGGCAGGTTCTCATAGTGATCCTTGGCTTCAGGTTCTTGTTCGTTTTTTTCTCAACCACTGGCAGAATATTCGAAATTCGGAGTCCATGAAAAATGTATGGAAACAAATCAGGAGTGGTCGACATCCCGGATTTGAGGAAGGTAAGTGACTGTTCAACGCCGCTTAGCTCTGTTGATAAATGGGTCTGGCCAGTTTGGCCAGTTATCGTTGAAAACCTCGAATTTCGGCCCTCAAACAATCCAAACGAGAAAGGCAGTTCTCCCGAAGATGTGACGAAATCTTTTTGACAGATCTCTAGTCATGAGGTTGTGGTCATACCATTACTCATGCAACGTAAAATAGGGGTATCTTGCTGTATCAATAGAAATTAGGCTTGACATTGAAGTGGGGGCGTCTGCCGTGATCTGGCCTAATCCGAATGGCCTACATCGCACTTAGAAATTTAACCACTTGTATGGGTAATGGCTGGCAGTACAACTATGGAGGTAATGCTCATCGGCATAAGTCTATGTAAGTATGCAGATAGGGAAGAAGTAACTATCGATTGCGATCGAGACTGGCGCAAGGCGAATCGAGAGACTTGCGTACTTGTTGCGGGTCACGGAAGGGCCGTTGGTGTTGCCGCCATTCTGGGAGCTGTTGCTCCCGATTGTGGAAGGCAGCAGATTGCACGTCTGCAGGAACAAAGAGTTCGTGGTCATCGCTTTCGCTAAGTTCTGGAGGTATAGTCCCGGGGACACGGTCCGCCGGCTGGGGAGGTATTCGGTGCAACAAGCCATACCTGTACCGCTGTGTCAATGCCTGTACATATGCGTATACCGGCCACAAACCCGAAGACACAGCCGAGGAGTCCGTCACCACCCCAGTGTCGATTCGGAATCAATACGACCTCCCTGGTTGTACTACCTCTTGTGAGCCTTTGACCATGGACTTACTGGTCGCTTACTCGAAGTCATAGGAATATACGTATACCCGCAGAGGTTTATCGGCGTACTGCACCAGAATTAGTCAGGGATTCAACTTGAAGCTCCACTGTGCAGAACTTACGGCTTCAACCAGATCATAGAAGTCATTTTCCGCACCAAGCGCTCCACCTGACCATCCTGACTCAAGGTTATAATAAGAGTCAAATGGAATTATCGGCGTTGATTTACGAACCTAATATCCAATCCCCCATGGGTACAAGTCCTGCGCTCTCAGCAGGGCTACCCTCCATCACATCCAGGACATGCCATACATTGTCTGTAGACTTTTCAGGTTCGCATATACGCATACTTAGGCCCAAGAGCGATGGTCGGAAGTTGGGATCAGGTTCTTTTCTCTCGCTACTTTGTAGGGACCATTTTCGGGACGGGACGATCGGGACAACTGCACCTGCAGCTTTAAATCAAATCAAACTAACAGCCATGCAGCACACCACCTCTTGTCCGTTTGCTTTTGCTGTTCCATACAAGAAGTCTAAGGATTTTTCCTTCATGGGATTCAACTATTTGCTCCAGTTGATTCGTATCAAGTTGATCCTCGGCAGACAATGAACTCCCTTCAAAGCCGACGATGAAATCAAAGAATGATTCGATATCAGTCTTAGATGCTGGAGATGACGGTGTCACCCTAAGAACGTGCAGGGCTCGTAGTGGTGAATGAGAATGAGAAGTGGATTGGCCTGCACCCATAGGTGAGTAAAATAGTTAAAGATAGTCTCAGCTCGTATGGCATTGGTGAAAGCGCCTTCCATGTGTGTAGCTACGATAAAGAATTTTCGACACGCGATTCGCCTGTAGATTTAAAGTGCCAAAAACACGACATTTGTGGCGAAAACGCGCACAAGTTAGATGGTTATTCAGTTACATGCTCCCTCCGAGAAGTATCCCTAGGATTAAGACAAATGCAACCGTGACACGTGATCCGTGTTAGTCTGCACAACACAACGGAGTCCGCGGCATGCGGTGAGCGCAACTGAGTGTTCGCTTGCAAAGCTCCTCTTGTATGACACCAAATCAGCTGACTATGGTACCTTGCGGTCGTCAACTACTCCGAGTCCACACACTGAGGTTTGACCCCAGCCATCTCCAGTACTCGAAGAACATGTGTGGACGCAGTACGCCGCATCGTAGCGCCTCCAGTTACGAACGGCGATGGTACCCAAGGACGCAGCTTTCAACCTTTACCCACATCGCAATCACCTACTAGAAGACCATTCGCCACTTGTGCCCTATGTAACACAGGAAACAATCTGGAGCAGTGGAAGCCAATCCACCTGTTTCTTTCATTGCCCTTTACCTAGAGTTACGAAGACGGGACCCACTCCTCCTTTCAAGGTTACCTGCCTCATCATATTTTCATATCCTAGGAGAAGCGTTCTGGACCAAATCTGATGGACTAATTGGTGGCATATGTGATGACATTGCCAGGTACTTCGAGGGGACAGAGCCAGAGCGGCGAAATCTGTTCCAGCCCATATTTCAGCACAGCGATTTATCCGAATTACACCCAGACATGCTTATGTCTGCCTTGGACTCTGTCTATCGATCGTCGAAAACTTAATTCAACTAGTGACGGATGACAGGAACCATCCTATTTATCGCCCGCTTGTCCCACGGCTTCGCTTGTTGGTCCTTACCAGCCTGCAGCATCAACGGGCTCCTTAGGGGTTCGTTTACTTGCCTATCATCCGCCTGCAATTGTGCGAGCTGCTGTCGGATTGACGTTTAAGCTTATCACCGAGTCAGAAGATCACCTGGCACTGGATCTATTCAGCGTCCTCTGAAATCATGACTTCATACCACCGGAAGCCGTTCCGCACGAGCCCCCGAGCTCGGATAGCCCCACCACTGTGCTTTCTGCCGCTCTCGTACGACCCAGCATTCATTGGAATTGGAAATCTCTCGCTGTCAGCATGCTCTTGCATCTCTTGCGCACCACACCCACCACCAAATCATGCAAGAAACTGGCGTTCAGTTTGGCGGTTGATAGCTCGTATGCGATTCTAAATGCCCCATGTGACGAGGATATCCGTTCGTGTGTATCCTTGTTTTCCGAGATGCGCCACATGGCTGCGATACCTTCCTCACTCGTCGGACAGTTCTACATCAGCGCTGCGCAGCACAAGCTTGGGTCAGAGGTGGCAGCGTTTTATGCCTCCTCAAGGATGTCTCACGTCGAGAGATAAATCACCGTTGCCCTCCGCTACAGGACATGGCCCTCACTTGGCTCATGCACCATTTGTGCACAGCTAGCAAGAAAACTTACCTTGCCAGGATGTTGACAGCAGACTGTCATTCCCCAATTTCGTGCTCGGTTTATTTCGCTGGTTGCTTCCTTCGGCTATGACAGGTCAACTGCGCGATATGGTTGCCTTCCGTGACTGCGCCCCATGGTCATACTACAAATATCATCATTCCTGATTCAAGCGCTTCACACCGCCATTACCTCATTCGCTAGAGTTTGTTTTATGACAGGTAGCTCTGTGGCAAGGAAGCTGTGGAGCCGATACTCAATTGGGGAAGACAAGCACCTTGTTATGCCTTGATGCTACTCATGACGAGTTTGTTTACGCATTTGATTCGAACGGCTCAACGTGAATGTCAGCAAGCTGAGCAGCCCCACAGCAATAGGGAAAGCGAGGTTTTCACCGAAGGTTTTAACGCATTCAACGTTCTACTACGTCGGAAGGACATGTACGACGTCAATGTTGCATTGTCGGCACAGCATCAACCTCGACCCGCGGCCTGCATTATCCAACAAATCAAGGAAAGGTGCTCAGCCTGACGCGATCTGTTATGCGTGCGCAAGCACATAATGACTCGGTACTCGCATTATCTCTTGGCGTCCCTGGGTGCAACACAATGAGACGATTCGCCCCTCAGCCCGATAGTGCAGATAGCAGGCAGCTAGGGAAGAAATCTATTGCTACCGCGATCCGAACATTGCTATCATGCAAGGGTGATGGGACGCGAACCTCCCAACGTCGAAATTTGCAGCGTGTGGTGCAGCTCATAATGAAGTTGTCGAGGAATTCCTTTTCTCCCCAGAGAAAGCGTCGAGTGGCAAGACGGAGAGCAAGTTCACCAGCGACACCTTATTTCAAGGATGATTCGGCGGCGCCGTTATTGATAGAAGGATCTACGCTCGGTACTCAAGTATCGCTTCATTCTCCTAAATACCAGTGTTCATAGTCATCCAGAATCCATCGCGACCCACCGTACATGTCAACCATCTGCCCTTCGACGTGGATCTCGGCATGCCAAGTCTCATTCCACGTATTGTATTATGTCGTTCCCCGTCTAGCTAAATTGAGTTAAAGGCCTATCACGGGGATCATAAGTTCATATCCCGAAGCAGGGCAACTCACGATATGATGGGTTCTAATGACTGTAATCTTTACCAGCTTTTTCATTGCCGTATTTATTTGCCCGAGATAGTTCTTCCTTGGCTATTTAAAACCAGTTTGACAGTATTATTACACCCACTCCGCCTTGTCCGCAACATAGGCTACTGAGCTCTAACCCCCATATCTAGTGATGTCCATGGCCCGTTTAAAAAAGGACAGTAGTTCTTCTACACCTCCTTCCGACGTTGGACATCCGGGTGATCTGCTTTCGGACAAGAGCAAAAGGAAGTGAGTCGAGATCTGCCGACATTTTTCCGAATTGGCTTTTTGTCTGCCTTCGCTAGTCTTTCACTCATTCGCTCGAGTCTTTACGTATTTTGCTTCCTCCCCCGGTGCTTTTACGCGTTTGCGAGCAAGCTTACACTACCTTCTTTAGGCGACAGTCCCAGAGTTTGTCACGTTTTCATCATTCAGCTTTGCCTAGTGGGCTAAGCGTCCCCATAGGCTGTGATGCTTGTAGAGCCCGTAAAGTGCGCTGCGTACGTGAAAATCCCGAAGATCAGACACAAGCTTGCAAGCATTGCGTCGCTCTTGGAATTCCCTGCACTTATGATTATCAGCCGAAGAAGCGGGGACCACCGAATTTGTATGTCCTGCTCTTACAATTAGCGCATTGATCAACTACATAAACAGATACTTACGACGACTGCAAGGAGCTGCGGATCATCCAAAGAAGGAAAATACTGACTTTGCAGCGTCCGCCCCAGGCTCAGAACAGACACATGTATCAACGCCTATGTCCTCTGAGGGTTCGTCGATCCCTGACTCCCTGAATCTTCTGCCCTCCATTGGCACGAATGCATATCATTCGCAAGGTATATCAGACAATCCATTGGCTCCACCATGCGAGGATGCCGGGCACTGTCCCCATGGTATTCATCCCCGCGCTCATGTAGAAACCATGCTAACCCACTGTGGATTAGATCAACATTCAGCGTGTTACCGCCCGCAGGAATACAAGGAACACAATTTCCTACCTTCCCATCCGCCCAATATCATCCCACCCCTGTCATATTTCTGCAGGCCTCACCGGCTTGAAGACATTGCACCAAGAGAGACAATATCACTCATAATAACACTTTTCTTTGACTTTGTGTACCCTCTTACTCCATGCATTCACAAGCCGTCATTCCTGGCGGATTTGCAAGCGCGAAGAGAAGAACATGATCCCTTGTTCTTTGCTCTCATAATGTCGACCGTAGCATCAACCCTCGTCCAAGTTCCGAGATCATACCTCCCAATGGAGCGGTCTGTGGTCCGGAAGCTGGCACAGGCATGTACAGGAACAATCAGAAATCTTTTCAGAGCTGACGGAATATTGTTTCAATGCCAGACGTGCTACGAAGCCGGTCGACATATCTCTGTGGCTACATATGACCCCCCGAGCTCAACTTTCGTTGTACTACGCTATTTGTGAGTTCGGGTTCGCTCTCTAGTTATTTCAACCACTTATCCGATGAACCTATCGGAGTGATTCCATATACCACTTTTGTGAAGGCCACGAAGCAACGCAGCACGCGGCCTTTGGGGAGGCCGTCCATATAGGTGTTACACTCCGCTTACATGAAGAAGCATCATATGAAGGTGTAGACCCTGTTGAGAGCGAAGTAAGGCGACGAATCTTCTGGATTTTATTCCAAGGTGAGAAACTCGGGCTCAAGGCGCCCGTCTTAACCGATAATTGGCAGCGGATAAATCCATGTCCATCATCCTTGGTAAACCAATTGCCTTAAGGGATGAAGATTGCACTGTACACTTCCCCAAGGAGTTAGATGACGAATAGTAGGCTCAAATCGCGTGTGTATTGCAATGATTTTCACAGTTGCTCAGCATCACACCTACTACATATCTATCCCAACCTCAAGGGACGACCGCTATCATCACTGGCCTAAATTATTGCTCCAGACTTTTTGCACTACTTAGCGAAATACTCGTTAGAATTCGGATGGATAAACGTTCCCCTCCTCGCGGTCAATTTGCGACGGCGCGCCTCGAGGAAATTCAGACATTACATAGCCGCATCCTTTCAGCCCTTAGCCATGTTCCAGAACCACTACAGTTGAAATTATCACGTCAAGAACGTAGGGATGCTGGCTTCTGCCAGGCTGCCTTTGATGAAGTCAAAGACTTTTTCGACAATCCTAATGCGTCCAGGGCTAACGCACTAAATCCATTTCTTGTAATGCAAGCTAATCTGTATGTAACGCAGGTTTGTACTGTCATTGACCCGCGAAGTCTGTGTGTTCATCCATGTTAGCAACTTGTCCGGTTCGTCATCGAGCAATACCGCGATGTACTCATCGCATCCCCACACGGCATCGTTGATGAACAGCGTGTTGCAAAGGAGCGGGAGTCGGTTGCTAGTGACCTCCTGAACATTCTACATAAGTGAGTTCGTCACTATCATTATTCAGCACTTCTACCCTAACGTTGCTAAGCATTCCAATACAATCAATCGCAACAAACGGACCAAGCCTCGTATGTGGTAGTTCAAGTTCCATTCATGTAGTAAACGGCAGTTCAATGCAGGTGCATAAAGTACGATTTGTGGCTTCAACCTTGTTGGATACTGTCCGGAAGGCAGAGACTGAGCCGGCCTCGGCGGCTAGGGCCCACGCCTACCTTTGTATGTCTGCTCACTTTTTCGCTTTTCGATGTGTCTAACTCCTTCTAGGGGATTTCCTTAGCATATTATCCGAGATTGAGAGAAACTACTTGTGAGAATAATTGCCTTGCTATGACCATATCACTGACTATTTTGTCGTAGGCTGGATGATACACCATGATGAGTAAAGCTGGTCTGATTAGATTGCAGTCTCAATGTTTAAAAGTGTAGTATCTGTGTGTCGTCGTGCTATTCCCCACGGGTGTATCATAGAGTGGACAAAAATCATCACGCTGCCCTTCTGAGAACTGCTCATTGCAGGGATGCAGTGCAACCATGCGTTACGTACACCTTGTATCACTTTACTCTTTCCTGCTTTCTGTTCAGTCCGCCAAATATGTCCAATTCACCCAAGGCTGATGCAATAATCTCATCATCCATTCGAGCCAGCGATCTTACTGAAGAGGAGGCCAACCGTTATGATCGTCAAATGCGTTTATGGGGTATTGAGGCTCAGCAAAGGTCTCTTATTATGCTTCGCCTTAAAGAAAGATGGAAACTAAAATAACATGCTTTAGGATGCGCAATGCCACCATTCTCGTGATACGTCTCCGGGGTACTGCCACGGAGGCAATTAAAAACATGGTATTGGCAGGCATAGGAAGGCTAGTTGTCGTTGATGGTGAGGAGGTGACTGAGGAAGACCTCGGGGCTGGCTTCTTCTTCAGAGATGAAGACGTCGGAAAAAATGTGAGGCTTGACTCCTCCTGCCATGAACACAATGGTGATGGTCAGCCAAGAGGCTTGATGCAGCCAAAGCTAGAATTGAATCCCTTAACCCTCTCGTGGTTGTGGAAACTATACCAAATTCTTCCGTGCTTGAAAACGAACGGTTGGACGCGTTGGTTGAGGCGGTCGACCTGGTCTGCGTGACAGATTGGGATAGAGATCATCTAGTGAGATTTCTGCTGCTGCAAAGAGCTGCTTTAATTCAACAAAGTTAGATCCGCGTTAACGAGGCTTGTCGACGTCACAAGAAACCGTTCTATGCAGGGGGGACTTATGGGCTGCTAGGATATATTTTTTGCGACTTGTTGGACCACCAACACCTAGTCTCGTGAGCGTCTTCGTAGGTCTATCTACCTTGCAGAAGTCGACGCGACATAGGCAGGGAAAAGAGGTCGCCAAGATGGTCGCGCAGGTCTCATACCCACCTTTGAAGGTTGCTCTGCGCCATCGGTGGACTGGACTAACCAAACGACAGACAAAAGAACTCAATCCTGCCGTTGTGTTTACTATTCTTGGTAGCTTTCCTTTTTCAAAGATCATTTAGATCGCTGACGAGCACTATATAGCGTTGTGGCAGTATCAATCACTACACAATGGTCAATTACCCAACGATACAGCATGTTCCGCTGAACTCGAGAAAATTGCAACTTCTCTTTCGATTGAAGCTGATGTAAACAAGCAAGTTCTACCAAGCATTCCCAGGGAGATCATCGAGTGCGCGATTTTTTTTTGACTCTTTTATAGTGCAAATTTGACCTGCGTATCATATGGAAGTTCGATGGCAACAACTGCCGTTCACGAATTCTCTCCCGTATGCGCAATCATAGGCGGAATGTTGGCACAAGACATTCTAAGGGCGTTGGCAGGTCGCGACCCTCCCATTGCCAATTTTTTCGTTTTTGATGGGAATATCGGAGGAGGTACCGTGTGTAGGATGAATATGCCATGAGCTTGTGTACTTACCAAACCCTGACGGCAAACATCAACAAATCTTGCATCCACCACGACATTTCTCCCTCCACAGGCTAAAGTCCCGACGGTGAAGAAGAGCTGCTGTGAATTGAGACTGGAATTCATGATGGATGGTTTTGTTGTCATCAGTTCTGGCCATGCTGGCAGCTGTGCCCCTCTCTCAGATATACCACTTGTCGGAAACAACTAGTTCATCCCACTAGATTTGATGCAGTTTTGCTACTGGATAAGTGTCTCGCGGAGTGGGTCGGCGCGCAATGGACATTTCACAGCCGGCGCACATCGCACAGTCCATGGGTGTTTATACCTTATCCCGAGGAAGTTAATAGGATTGAGATTGACCCCGATTCGCGTGACAGTTCCAAGGTGGGAACATTACGATTAAATCCAATGCTGCATTGGTAGATACGGCAAAGGCGGGCGGTGTTATCCTGGTTCAGGAGAACGGGGACCTGCCAAGCCCAGGCCAAGTTTGTTTCTGCCATCACGGAGTTGCCATGCGTTAATATGGAATCCGGCGATCAAAGACGAACTTTTCACGAAGCTTTGTCCATTTGCCAATTAACGAACCTCCTTTCATGGGGTTACGTATCCTTGTAGTGTACTGGAGGGGAGGTAATCATGACGTCATGCATTCATGTTCGAAGCTGTGTCTGTGACAAGCTATAATTCGGTTGGGTGTCTGTTATTAATTTTCATCCTTCGTCTCATGTTGGCCAGCCCGGATGATCTCCAACCTTCTCTTCAAAGACCTTCTGCCCCACCACGCCAAAGGCCTCTCTCCACTCCTCCAGACTCTCCTGCTTTGAGGACCGGTCCGCCACGCTCACTGTCTGTTGCACACTCTCTGTCCATTCCACCACGTGCTTGGAATGACACTATCCATGGGTATTCCGACGGCGGGGGTCCTACCATCTTTCAGCCTTTCGCGTTAAGAGGTGCATTAGAATACCCCGATCCTACAACCCTCCAGGATAACAAAGGCAAAAAGCGCGCATCTCAAGTCCTCGGCGACACATTGCATGATTCACCAACAGACGAGAGGTCAGGCTTTGACTGGACAAATAAGCCAGAAAATGATCGTCCTTTGGGCACCAAGGCACACACTGGGGGAGAACCTTCAGGCAGTTCAGATACGCCCGTAAAGCGAACGTCCTCGATGCAACATGTTGCCTCCGTTCCTCAACCTTTGGCGCGCTCTAAATGGGCCCGTATAAAATCCTACTTGCCTGCTATAGTACAACAAGAACGTCGCCCCGGTTATTCCAAGCACTCCATTCTCAGTACTTCTTTCTCTATCAATGACGAACTCATGACAGGCCGTCTATCTGCTATCCCTCTGCGAATGTGGTTTGAACGAGACGAAAAGGGGCATCGCTGTATACCTGTTCTCCTTCATAGACTACGCCTTCGTGTTAGCGACAGCCTAGATCCTATGCACATGCGCAAGGCCGCCTTCAGGATAGAATGTGAATATGCAAATGGCCTCCGTTGGGTAATATACAGAGATTTGCGCGATTTTCTCCTTCTTCACCTCCATTATACCATTTCAAGCGCCCATTACAAGGATACTGGACATAATTTTGTAATTCCTGACTTTCCGAAAACTAGTTGGTCCCTTCATGAATATCTCCTGCTTATCTTATTTTTCCCTAGGTATACCGTATCTGACGATGTTCAAGAAGAAAGAAGGTACCAACTTGAGTCGGCCGGAGTTTGCTCGTAAGCAGCGGGAAGCGTTGGAAGGCTACCTTATCAAACTGATACGCGCAGTCGTACGTGGGCACTTCACTCCATTTTCCGTCACCCAACTTGCACAATGACAGATATTTCTACCCGCCGCGAACCGCCTCGCAACTTTTCTGGAGCTCAACGCTCTGTTTATACATTTAGCGCCTACGGGGGGTACTCAGTTCAAAGCTGGATACCTCAAGATCCAATCTGTGGCAAATGGCGATGGTTTCGGGCCAAAACATAATTCCCGACGAGGTCGAAGTAAAGAACGCTTCTGCGCTGTTCGTGATGGTTATCTCGTTTTTCTCGACGATCCAGGAGAAGTAGGTTCTGGCGATTTCTTAGTTTTGGCTTTAAGTTGTTGTTCGAATAGACTTCAGCTTGGGATGTGTTTATGCTTGACTCGCATTTCGAGGTCCAGCGCCCCACAAGATACTACAGACGAGGGCTCAACTTATTGCGCCCATTTCGCTCGAAATTGAAGGCTACGAATTCAGAGAACGAAGGCTTACCACACCAAGAGAAGAAACCTTTGTTTCGAACCATTCTTGATCAGGTTTCCATTCGGAAACGCATTGCAGACAAGTCTGACCCATTTCAATTAGTTTTGGGATATCCAGCATCCTCGCAGGAGCAGCCACCTGTGCTGCTAGATCCATCTACGAGCACCAATCCAATGGGCCGCTCTGAAGGTTTGGAACCCAAGAACGCAGCACAAGATACGGGCAACTCTCTTGACGGTGTCTCCAAGCATACCTTCTATGTTGTGAACTCGCAAGGGAGACTGGAACTGCGAGCGCGTAATGAAGTGCGGTATGACTGTGTGGTGTAATGCCCCCATTATTAACACTTGTTTCAGAGACAAATGCTACAATGGATAATTGCACTGAGAAAAGCCTCGGCTCAGTGCCACTATACAGCAAAGAATAGGTTTGGCAGTTTTGCTCCAGTCCGACTCAATGTCGCTGCACAGTGGCTCGTTGATGGCGTATGTATACATAGCTTCCATTTGAATAGGACGCTAAGCCGGTTCGGTAGCGAGACTATTTCTGGAATCTGTCACGAGCCATCTTGCTTGCCAAGGAAAGCATCTATATTCATGATTGGTGGCTATCCCCAGGTATACTCTCATAACTTGGGAGATCCATTAAATGCTGACGCGAATGTAGAGTTACAGATGAGGCGCCCAGAGAAAGGCCATTACCGTTTGGATAGCTTATTACAGCAAAAAGCCGAGAAAGGTGTGAAGATATATATCATCTTATAGTTAGTTCGGATGATTTTGCCACTTTTCCGTGCGATTGATCTCTCGCTAGCCAGGAAGTGTCCTCCAAGACCACTCCGACTGATAGCGGGTAAGATTATTCATTTCTTCGGTTATTCATCTCACTTAGGTATAGTTACGCGAAACAAACGTTGATGTCCTTGCATCCGAATATAATGGTCCAACGTTCTCCTTCCCATGTGAAGACAGGCACCTTCTATTGGGCACACGTACGCTACGATCGGCTAATTGAGAAACTTACGCTCATTATCTGCAGCACGAGAAATTGTGTGTCATTGACCAAATGATTGCCTTCATGGGTGGCCTAGATCTCTGCTTTGGCAGGCAGGTTTCACCGCTTACCGTATTTTCAAGTTCTAACCGACTTCAGGTGGGACACTCCCCAGCACATGTTAACAGATGACGGACCAGAGCCGCAGATATGGCAAGGTTCGTTGAGAGTCTACCAATTGATCCTGGTGATTTAAGTGTCGTAATCCAGGCAAAGACTATAGCAACCCACGTGTACGCGATTTCTATGAACTTGGCAAGCCGTTCGAAGATATGTATGACCGGAGCAAGACACCACGAATGCCCTGGTATGTCCGGTGCTACATCTCTGGCCATCATGCCCATTCATCATCGTAGGCATGACGTGGGGTTACAGATTGTTGGCCAACCGGCCCGCGATTTAGCTCGACATTTCGTTCAGAGGTGAGCTATTTTAGATCAATTATACCGTTGACTTACATAATGGTCCTCAAGATGGAATTGGCTACTCAGAATAAAGGTGAATAACGATTTAACGATTCCTATGACATCACTGACGGATTGCTAACCGCTTTCTTTCAGAATCATAAACGCAGGATGCCTTGCTTGCTGCCACCCCCAGAATTCAAAGACAACGACCTTACTCAAAAAGGCCTAACTGGTACCTGTGAACTGCAAATATGCCGGTCAGCAGGGCCGTGGTCAATGGGGACATTAGGTCACATCGAAACCTCTATTCAGAAAGCATACATTAAGGGTGAGCTCGATGTGCCTCTTCCTTACTATGGTTGACAATATCCTGAAGCAATTCAAAAGTCTGAGCACTTCATCTACATAGAAAACCAGTTTTTCATCACGTCGTAAGAACCGCCCGCCTTTCGTTGTATTTTCCGTTCACGTCCCTCCTAGGACAGTCATTAATGAGACCAGAATTGAAAACAAAATCGGTGACGCTCTAGTTGATCGCATAATCAGAGCACATAGAGAGAAGGAAACCTGGAAGTGTTGTGTTTTGATACCCCTGCTGCCAGGCTTCACATCTCCCCTTGACCAAGGAGAGGCCAGTGCAGTACGTATCTTGACGAAAATATCAATATCTGTCAAGATCATTTACCTTTTGATAGCTCCGTCTTATCGTAGAATGCCAGAATCGTACGATATGCCGCGGTCCTTACTCGATATATTCCCGATTGCGCAAGGAAGGGATCGATGTAAGGATTAATTGAAAGGGATTTCACCCTACTAATCTGTCGCCTTCAGCCCAATGACTATATATTCTTTTTCTCTCTCCGCAACTGGGGAAAATTGCAAGACGGCACTTTGACAACTGAGCAGGTGAGTATACTCTTCGGTGGAGACTATATAATGCAATACGACATGCAGGTGTATATACATAGCAAGATCTGCATTATAGATGACCGTATTGTCATCATAGGCAGTGCAAACATCAATGAACGTTCTATGCGCGGGGATCGGGATTCTGAATTAGCTGTCATCATCAGGGACACAGACATGATCGATGGGTAAACCCTACGTATAATGCACTCAAAGCAATCTACTAATTCCATCATGCAGGAGGATGGCTGGAAAGGCATTTAAAGTCGGTCGTTTTGCGCACTCCTTGAGAGTTCACCTGATGCGAGAACACCTTGGTATTGATGTTGATGGCCTCGAGGAGGAGGTCGACGCACCCGATGCTTCACAGCCTGCGCATGAGCAAGGAGTGTGGGATCCTGATGTTGAACAAGAAGACGGAGGGGAAGATATCGTCTCGCACATCAGAACATCCACAAGAAGCCGTGCTAAAACCATGATCAATGAGGCTCTAGGCGGCATGGCGCAAGGTAAAGATGATGCCCTTTCTCGTGTGCGTTCGGCACTTAGGCGTCCGGTCAGCAACACCAGATACAGCAGGAATGACTTCTAAAATCTCCACAATGTTACGCGGACTGGCCTTAGGTCGCAAGAATGCCATGCAAGCTGACGCCATGGCTTTAAGCAAAGAACGAGAGGACCCCATTGGTAAAGGGGAGAAAGTCCCAACTCTGGAAGAAATAGCTATTTCAGAACATAATAAATCCAAGGGTGAAACCTTGGCTAATGGTCGAACTAGTTACAAACCGGTGATTTCCTTGGAAGGGCAGAAGCTCATGCACTCTCGGGCTGAACAAGTTTGTGATGAAGACGGCCAACCCCTCGTTGCGCCAGCTAATGCTGGGGAAGAACACAAAGTAACTGAGCAACCTCTGAAGACATATCTTCCCAAAACCTCAGAGGGTCCAGAACCAGGGGCAAGGCCCACTATCCGCCATAGTCTGAACAATCTGCCAATTAGCAGGCCGCAAGTTGATGCCAGCTGTTTCGAAGATCCAATGCATGCGTCGTTTTGGAAGGACATATGGATAGCAAGCGCTGTCTGCAACGTATGTATTCCAGGTTACCTATTCGTAGAAAGCACATACACATCTAATGGCCATCAGACTGAAATATATCGTAGAGTGTTCCGTGCCGTACCTGACGACCTTATCACTACGTGGAAACAATATAAGGGTTTCGGTGTGCAAAATGCACGTCTGCGTAGACCGGTATGCTTGACCTCGTAGTGTCCCTTGCGCTGGGTTAATTTCAAGACCAAGGACCCATCACCAAATGAAGGCAGCGCACAGATTTTGCAGGACGCAGATCCTCCAAATCAAAACCTGAGATCTGACTTGAGATCCGAAGGGAAGGGAACGAATAGAAGCAAGGAATTGCTCGACGCTTCGTCTGCACCTCCCAGAGCGGCTAGAGCAATGGAGCCATTCGACAAGGCGGACAGTAAGGAAATGGAGAAGCTTCTCGGACAAATCAATGGTCATTTAGGTCGGGAATATGCGTTGTTGCTTGGATGTTTTTACCACTGACGTTGTTGCAGTGTTATATCCCACAAGATTTTTGGAAGGAGAGGATACAGCAAACAATTTCCTATTCAATGCCGACAGGTAAATATCTCTCAGTTCTTGGTGGGCCCACTCATCACCTTCACGTTAGGTTGATGCCACTGGCCATTTATGACTGACATTAACAGTAGCATTGTTGGATACCATTTTCTACTGTCATCCCTTCTGTACATTCATCCCTACGTATGTGACACCTTCAAATACTAGCTTTGACCAAGGACCAAACAATGAACGAATCACTTATCCAACCCACTACTTTGGCTGAGTTGAAGACGCTGACAGTACCGCAACTCAAGTCCTTGTGCAAGGAGAAAGGCTTGACCGGGTATTCAAAATTGACAAAAGATGGTATCATCCGCAAACTGGCGCCAAGCTATGCAAGAGCGGCTGTTGGCGATCAGACACCCACTCTTAACAATGGAAGGGACTCTACCACGATAAAATCTCCACCGATATCCGTTACCTTGTCATCAGCGCATGATGCCGATGCAGGTATCACATCGCGACCGTCTGGCGAGCCTCCTGCCGCTCTGGGAAGTATTCAGAGGTCGCATATAGCTGGCTCTAGTGCTTCAGGGAAGAGTAAACCCAAGACTAAAGGTCGCACTCCGTCCTGCCTCCACGACGCCATAATAGATTGCACGACGGTTGCTGACCCTGTGATCAAACGTGCCCCTCCAAAGGATATTGCAGACCAGAGCCTCAGACCTAAGGGGAAGTTCCCCAGGATTCCCATCAATGCTTCGCCCTCTCAGCAGGGTTCCACTTCTGCTGACGGCAATTTCAAACTTCCTGCCCTTCCTTCAAGGCTTTTAACTAAAAAAAACCTGGAATCCCAAATAGGACAAGTTTCTTTCCCAATGTCGCATGAGCCAACGACCGATGGATCAATTGGCACAATACCGCAAGCCAGACAGTTCAAGTCATTGGTCACAGTTAATAAAAGAAACAACTCTATAGCTACTGGGGGTGAACCAGCCAGCTCAGGTGCTGAGAAGACCAGTCGCTTGCTTGAACATCCAGGCTGTTTGGAAATTTTAATTCAGCACAATACACGATTGAAGCAGATTACGCTACCTCCATCTATTTCAAACAGGAAGCAGGCCGAGCTATTTGCTATCGTCTTGAGCGGTATATCTTATACAGATCTCGTGAATTGTAGTCTGGTATCCCGCTTGTTCCGATATTCAGGTTTGTTGTTTGGCCATTATTTCATGGGTGGAGCTCAGTTGAAATAGCTCATTTGTCGGCTTACCACCGCCTAATGAAGGAGTTTCCGGGACGGCGCACAGAAGCCTTGATTCAGCAATATAACCCCAGGACGACGAATATGTGGCCCTACTTACTGCAACGCCAACAGGAGCTGTCGCTCCGGTTGACGTATAGCGAATCGTTCTTGGGGCGCGTGGTCGGTGACTGGTATACTTTGGAAGAGCACCTATGGGCGAGTCCCGATAATCCCAAGCAAGCCGCAATAGCAATCAGGTCTTTTAGCCACCCTGGGAAATATTTTGAGGTTGACTGGACATTGAGATAGGTTTATTCTGACAAGGTTCTATTTCCTGGTTTCTGTCTACGGCGCGGACCAGACTGCTGCTCGACGTAAACATAGAATCACCGACTGTCAAGAGATAGTGGAGAACGAGATCTGGACCATCTCAGTCTATTTATCGAACATGGTGGAAGTGTACCATGTTCTGGAATCCACATGTGAGGTTATTGGATGTCAGGATAGGACGACCGCCAACGCGGGGCATGCGATCCCGCAACAGCTGGTCCCGAGGGCAGACTGGTCATCCTACATCTTTCAGCGCGTCGCCGGCGGACCAGAAACCACTTCAAAATGCCTTCCACTGTTCAAGCATTTGAAATGGACAAACCATGAAGAGTATGACAAGGGAATTAGTAGGCATTGGTTGAAAAGGGTCCTTGGAGAGGCAAAAGTAGGCGAGGCCAAAATTGAAATTGCTCGGAGGTATATTTTAGCTTGCGTCGTGGAAAACAGGTACCGTTGTCCGATTCTCGGTAGGAACTGCTGACACGTCCAGTATTATAGCGTCAGTGGTAGGTGGATGTCCTCAGTAGAAATGGCGCAAGAGTTTGCAGGTGTACTGAGCACCCCAGTTGGAAGACCGAAGCCTCGAAACCAGGTTCAACTTTATATACCGGAGTGAGTACTCATTTCTCTGTCGCGACCCTTGAGAAACACCACGATAGGCATCATTATGTCGAGGGGATTCATCTGGAGAATCCTAAGAGGAAGCCACTCCATGCAGCTCTTGCAGTTGTGCAGACTCCTGCAAGGGAATATTATATTTTGAGAGACAATGGAATGCAGGTTGGATGCGAAGAGGATGGTGTCAGCGCCGTCTGGATGACGATCTTGGGTTGCTGTGTTGATGGCACCAAGGTATAATCATGTGACGGACGTTGTGCTCGTTGTGCTATTATTTCCGACCCTATCCTCTCATAACTCAATACGGTAACCATGGCTATTCTGGAGGACAATGAGAGCGAATTAGCACGACTCTGGGCTTTGATTCAAGAGCTCGGAAAGCAGTTGAATCAGAACCGCAGTCTCTCCGTGTCCTTGATCACTCAAACAGGCGATGTGAAGGTAGTACGGGCGATGTATGATACTAGTTGCACTGAATGAGTCTGTTCATTGACTAGAATCAGGCTGTCCATGCTCAAACTGGTTTCGTGTTACGGCGGTTCGTTTTCATTTTCGTATGTATGAGAACGTGATTTAGTCAAATGCAGATTCAACTTGGACAAAACTGAAGGTTGAATTCTAGACACGGCGTTTGTCCAATCGCTCATTTGTTACAGAGGAGTACAATACAGAATTGGAGCACATGAACGGTACGATCATGGCTGAAAATCAAGGTCTGCAACATGACAACAAGCAGCTTGGCGTGCTGATCAAAGAATATGAACAAACTCTGGAGATGATCATGAGTTGAGTAAAGGGGCTTGACAACTTCATGATACTTATTCCTGTTTCGTGGCGTAGGCACCTTCCGGAATCGTGCAGTGAGTGTCATACTTGTACTGATGCGGGAGACAATCTGATGAACGATCCACAGCGGGATGTCCAGGAACGTGAACTATCGATCATTCGCGAATACGAGACCAAGCTGCTGGGTTTGGAAGATGAAAATGCGAGCCATGAACTGCGGCGAAGTTCAGACATTTCAGAATCTTTGCGACGAATTGCACATCTGCTCCGACAACTTTTGCGTGTGCAAGGGGGAGAAGATGCAGGGGGGGCCGAGGATGAAGAAACGGCGCCGTGGAAAATGATAGGACAGTCTTCCGCGGATTATGGATTGGAGAGGGAGATTGAACTGGCGAGGCTAGAGAAAGAGAATGAAGAATTGAGACGAATGATTGGCCTTATTCCTGTACGAGCCAGGGTAGACAGCAGTTTGCAGGATGCGGTGCGTTCGCCGGATTAGAATATTTGTAAAAGGGAGCACATGTCTTGTTGCCTTGCATCAATCCAACTATAAGTAATCCTGATGCGAGCAGCCGCACCCCTTACACATCATCATCATCACTCAACGTTGTTTTGAACCCTTGCGCAGCCTTCCACTCTAAGGGTTCGCTCTTCCCATCCCTCGACGCTTCGGGCTAACACATGGTTATAGGCACTCTCACATTCATTGAGACTCCATGTCAAGAACGCCGCCAACCAATTTGTCGTCCAGCCATGTCTATTCACCTGGGCCATCTAGCAGGCTCAGCAAAATAAAAAAACCAATTGACTTGCTGCCGCCACTGCGGCTAAATCGACTGCCTGCCCAAACCCACTACTCAACTGCGGACAAGGCCAAGACTCCAATTAGAGGCGGCGACAGTGAAATTCACGACAGTCTTTCTCATGCAGAAACTGGTAAGCAGCCATGTTCCCATCCGTTCTAGGCGGAGTGCATGAAACTCAGGGTCAGATATCCGAGATAAATTTGTATCCCACGACGCCCATACGACGCCTCGTCCAACATCTGCGGGAGAACGGCGACATTCCTTCACAAGTCCAAAGAGGCGTGGTAGCCTGCTCGTAGCAGCATCGGACGCCCTCAGCTTCAAGTTTGGTCGAAAAAGGCAGACTCCTCCGGCCCGAGGTTCACCCAAGACAATGTGGTTGCCTGACATAATTGAGATTACGGCACATCACACAGATGTCGAATCGGAAGAAAGGGAGCGCATAAGGGAGGAGGCTGCCCAAAGCCTCGGCATCTCAGTGGACCAGGACGCTCGGTCTATGTCTCAGAGTACGGAAAACGACGACCAGGGGCCCGATAAGCACACTTCCCACATTAGTTACTTTGACAACGCCGCCAGCACAAGAAGCAATCAAACGCAGGCAGAAATCTCAAACTACTCTACCAAATCTCTTCCCTCGCCTACCCACCGCAGCGTATTTGATTCACGACGTCCTGGTTCTACCATGACGCACTATCGCCGAACGTCTAATTCACCACATCCAATTCCCTCATTCCCTGCCAGTGTAGATGCTCTCCAAGAATTCAAACAACTTTCCGCGTTGCTCCCCAAGTATCATGTTCCCAGCAACTTGCGCATTTTTTCCTTCACAAAGAACTGGAAGATTCGTCATGTAGTTCTAACCTCCCCCAACATTTCGATGACCAGCAATGCCGAACCTGTCGTCTCTTACCTTCATATCTTCAAGTCTTCTGCTGCTGGTGAGCGGGAGCTTGAAAGGCTAGAAATCAATGAAAACAGCGCCATTTTCATTGCTGAGGAAGATGTTGGTGGCCGCAGACATGTTGTCAAAGTTCGCGGTACAGAAGAAACCAACTCCAAAAGAAGTCAGATCATTGAGGATGGCAGGGTTACATGGTTCTTTGACATACCAGATATTTCAGAATCCGAGAAATGGATAACTGCCATAAAACACGTCATTCTCGGGCAAAGGTGGGGTCGGACTTCCCGTTGACAATTCCATAGCTTTAAAGTCGTGTTTTTTTTTTTTAGGACTCTCCGTGCTGGGCTAGCATTGCCCCAGCAAGTCATGAATGGCATTGAACCACGAGGTGATATGGATGTTATGTTGTCAATCCGGCAACAAGGTATCGTCACGACCCCCTCGACTTTGCGGCAGTGCACAAGCAGCCCTCAATCTATTGATCACAATGGTAACTATGCTTCGTCCATTTCTTCTCAATCGGTCAAGTCGCAGACCACTGGGCCCAAGACACCACCTCCGGCCAGTCCTGCTTCAGGGGGCCTCCGGTCCCTTTTTATGTCGAGACCTCGCGCTACCTCCAGGGCTACTTCGTTCGACTCGGAGCGGGAGAGCGATCCTTACTTGAGCATGGGACATTTAATAAGCAAATTACGACCGAGTACGGCGGAATCACAGAGAGCCAACGATAAATCATTTGTACCACCTTTGTCCAGCTTCACGTCCGCCACTCATTCTTTGCAACGGAGGATCCTGAATGAACATCCACAGGATTTGTTGTCTAGTAAAGAGGACCACTCCTCACCCAAGGTGGATAGGGCAAGCCGGGCATTGAGCCTCGGTGCATTGTCCTTGCATCCCCCACCTCGGAAACGGCGGGGATCTGAGGCAATAATGGTACCTATATCTCCCATGACACCGACCTTCCTCGAAACTTCCGATGAAGCTGTATTGCCCCAAGATTCCCAGCCCCAGCAAGAGTTCCCTTCCAATCAGCGCTTCAGTCACTTTGGCTCTCCGCAACAACGGCCTCGTGTGCAGTCAGCGCACTCAGTCTCTACGATAGCTTCGGCCGATATTGCTACTAGCCAGGAAAGGTCCAGCGTTAGCACCAAGCGTAGTTCAAGGAGGTGGTCTCGGCAGTCTGTTTTACCTGCACGACCCAGCCCGCCGAGTGGACCTCCCCCTCCAACTCCTTCGAGTACTCATCTGCAACCACACCCATACGCTGGAGAGCAAGGCATTACGAGAACGCCTTCAAATCAATCAGATGGGAGCATTATCCCCGGCTTTGCTTCGTTTTCGTCCAAGTCGTCGAAGCGCACGTCAACTGCCTCCGCTTTCAGCGTAAAGTCTGGGACTTCGCAATCTTTGAGTAGTGCCGCAAGTCGCTCTTCGCACCCGTCGCCAAGTCATCGACCTTCAATACCACCATCTAAGCCTCCACCGACCTCTGCCCTTCCACCTGCACCCAACCAGGCTACGTCAGCACCATCCACGAAGTCCCTGTTCCGAGAGTCTGTCACTGTTCGGGTCGGCAGACTTTCCGTGGTGTCTCCTAAACCTGCCCCTATCATTGCTTTACCTTCCCCGCCCACTGAAGCTGAAGCCAAGTCACACAGGCGTGCGTCAAGTGGCAGTTATTTCGCAAGACCTGCAAACTCTAACCCCAGCACTTCATCATTGTCATTCATCCCGTCGCATATTGTGACGCCACCTTTTCCACCCCCTTCAGGTCCTTTGCCTCCTACCCCTAAAACACAGACCCCTCGGCATTCAATTACAATTCCTTCACCCTCACCAACCCTGAATGAAAGTTCAATCATGCGACGGTTGCGCATGCTTAGTACACCATCCACTCCGCCCTCTGCTGTTCATGAGGAACTTCCTGGCGATATACCCACTGAACCATCCCGACCTCGTTCGAATACCGTAACGACCCCTATAGTTCACTCTCCGAAGCCAGTCCTGGCTTCCTTAATCGCCGCACCTGTGGCGCCGATTGCTGAGAAGATAATATCATTCCAAGACGACCCTAGTTTTTTGCAGTTTGATACCCCAACACTACCCTCTCTACCTCCTCCCCGAGCATTGTCGCAAATTGCAGACCAGCCAATTGAAATGACATCATTGTCTCCGCCTCCGCGCAGAGGCTCGAGGCAGATTCTCCCTTACGAAATTGCAACCCCCGATGGTGGTGCGTCGTCAACTCCGACTCCCAAACCTTCGGTCGCGGACGGCGAGCGTAGATTGATCTCTCTCTCACGACCTGGCTCCGTTGTTTCGTTAGGTATTGTTAGCATGTAATGTTACCTTAGGCATCGCAAACAGTTTTGTTTGTTGTATAATGATTTCATCGACATTAAAATGCATTAAAACTATGTTACAAGATGACAATCATAGATGAAATACAAGCATTAGGCAAAACTGTTTTCTACATCAGCACTATCTTCTCCTTGTTCCAAGTTTGCAAACTAGACATCACGAGTGAGCTGGCCAGCACAAAATATAAAAAAGGGGAAACGTACTGTTAAGAAAGCCTGAGGTCGATGCTCCTCTGACCAGAAAAGTAAAGGCGTGTCAAGGATCATGGAATAGCTCAGATTCGGCGCCCAAAGTTGCGTCAGGCCGATGCCGTAATTCCAGATGCGACCTTCTGGTACTAAGGTCATGCCCAAGATGCGATCTGACAGAAGCAACTGGATACGCTCCGACATGCTAGGATTGAAACCAGGTGGGTTGAGTGATGTATCTTGATTCTTCCTTCCCCATTCAAAACCAGCCACAGTAAGACAATGGGCAGACAATGATACTGAGCCCGGTGTGAACGAGGTGGTGATACAAATAGTGGAAGAACCCCATTCAGGATGATCAGCCATTAACTTGGCTTGCGTAGTCACGTCTGTTGGAGATAAATGGTTGATCTCTAATGCTTGAGTCTTTATCCAACCGAGAGGTTCAAGGTCCTTGAGTAGGAAATCGTCCTTAGGGAATTGAGATGGTAGCTCGACATTATTGTTGCCACCTCGCTGAGGTACCCACGCAATGGCCTATTTATGAGATTAGTCATGAGTTCGACCCTGCGATGGCAAGTGCTACTCACTTTAATTTCTTTTACTTGCTTGTTGTCAGGGGGCGAGACGCCGTATAGGAAGGCAGCCACTTGCGTCCGAAGGTCAGCGGACGTGATGAACGCACGGAGAATGTTTTTGGGTAGAACGTAAGTATACGAAGCGGCATCGTCTTTCACGTCGTCGTTGGAGACATAGATATGTTGCAAACGAAGCGGAAGATGCGTTGCAGATATCGCTCGTACTCGCCAATCCGATTTACTGCTAAACACTTGTTGCTCATAATTGGTGGTAGTCACCGTTTGGATGGTATCACCATGAACGTTTGTGGTTTGCGTCTGAATAGCGGTGATTTGGCCCTGTGCTTCAGTGCTCTTCTCCAGTTCGGCCATCTGCTGACGTTGCACAGATGGTGCTGCAATTTCTTGACCAAGAATGATGTCGCGAATCTCGCTTGCAGTCAGAGAAGCAACATTGACATTGTTCCGTTTTCCGAAGTCAGCAAGGATCAAGTCTTTCATGGCGATCTCGACCTTGATCCATTCTTCATCCGTTAACGATGGCCAGACAAAATGGGGCTCGGTGATTGTTGATTTATCAGGATGTAAAACAACCTTCGCCTTCTCATTATTAACGTGTAAGCCCCGTAGAAGGAGAATAAGGCGTGAAAATGCAGTATAACTCGAGATAGACTTGAGCCAGTCGTCTAGAGCCCGGTTCAGCCATAGGTGCAATCAGACGTTCATGCCACTTACCGTATAAACTAAATAAGACCATCTGAGGCTGGGTAGCTCTCTGAGAGGAACGTTAGTCTTCGGTTTATAACAAAAGGGTATTTCTCACCAAAATAAGATCACCAAACTTCTCCATCTTCATGCAAGCTTGGAATGGCAATTGTAACTCACTTCCCTTGATGACAATATTGGGGAAGTCCAATAAATGAACCTCAAGCGGATCTGGTTTTGACAAGTAAGCAATGAAATCCACGAAGAAATTGCGCATATACGAACCCAACATGCCCTTTCGTGTTACAATGACTTGCTTAGGCTGCTCTTCGACTGGGAGTGACCTAACCAATGCCGCAACTTCTTCAGCTGTTTTCCACTTCGCTAGCTGACCAAGGCGTTTTTGTCCAGCCCATACACTAGTATGAATGATCTTCAAAAAGAGCTGGCCAGAGCGAGGGTTAAATATGAAGATGGCACCATCTGATTACTGGGTGAGCACATATTTGAGAAAGGTCAAAAGCTACATACTGATTGGCTTGGTCGTCAAGTTTCCCTCAAAAGTTTTGTGGATCGTCACACGATAAACGTTCGTATCATCAACAAACCCTTTAGGTAGGTAGGTAAGACGTTTGAACGTTATACACGTTGAGAACTTACAGATGATCTGGTTCGAGAACAACTCGGAGTAGTTCTGGCTGTTTAAATATGGCTCGGTAGGTTCAGAGGAGTAGAGCTGCAAGCCCTTCCGAATACGCTCGCGCAAGACGTGGCAAGCGGGATTAGCCTTCATAATCTTGGCCATGGCTTGCTGAATTAAAGGCTTTAAACCCGGGAACCAATTGCCGAAAGCGGACCACAGGTTGTACGCAAGATCCATCCCAATCATGACGCCCGTTGGTGAGGGGTATATACTCATGGAATCCGACACATAATCCAAGAACTTCGCTCGTGTATAGCGCTCGATGTCATGGGAGTCGAAATCGCCCCAGCGCAGCTGGACATCGATCCAGAATTTGTTGCTTGTCGTACCATCAAGAACATCTTTGGCCTGGAGTTGAACAACTCGTTATGGCAGGACCAAGCACAAGTACAACGTTATACTCACGTCTGTCACGAGTGATGGACGAGCGATATTCCATTTGTAAGAAGAGAATAAGAGAATGTCAGCGCATGATGAATTCATCTTGTAACTCTTCCGCGGATGAATGGTCTCCTTTTGAACCGTTTCAATCTGGAGTGGTTCCAACTCCTGGTCAAACACTTGACACTACGTGTGCCTGGGTAAGACTAGTCGATACACATCCGGTTATGCGACTTACCAAGTCCATGACAACGCTCTCGTGAACTGATAAGGATATCAGCATCGGCAATGTGAGGAAACATAAATTGGGAACCGCTCACTCTTTTGCCATAAGTGGGCACGGAAAATTTGAATCAAGCTGATTTTCAGTGTCGGAATCTTTCCGTGCATAAAGATACCGGTCAAATCAAGTTGAACCTGGAAACCAACATAGACGTTGGCACGGTTGATTGTTGGACTCCACCAAAGCGTGAAACGACGGTTGGGGATCTGGTTCAAACCAGACCGTTGTGCATTCGTTAGCTTCTTATATCGCATTGACTCTTCAAACCCGGACGCCTTCTCCCAGAACAAACCCTCCCATGTCGGGAAATATGTTCCCTTAAATAAGGTGTGCTCCAAGATACCTTCAACGCCGCCAAGAGCAGCAATGACATCAACTCGATAGTTGTTGAGTTGCCACAATTTTCCATCATGGCGCTGAGAAGTCCACCAGAAAGGATTACTGACACTGGATAAGCATCGCACTTGTTAGTCCAAAATAGATACTTACTGCTTAAGGAGCTGGTACTGTTTCCAGTCCGTACGCACACGCCAGCCACGGTCATATGCAAGCCTGAAACAGGGGTTAGATTATCGATATAAAGACTTGAAGTACATACGTGTGCCGGTCCTTCTGGAACAGGGTGTTGATACGGGGAATGCCTCGATCCCAACTATCTTCAAGATCTTCAAGGGTGAGACGGCGGTTTTGCGCATTGGCTTCTTTTCTCTTCATCGAATACTCAGACCATACCCGAGCGGAGTCAAGGAATTCTGCTTCCCATGGCTGAAGGTAGCGATAAAGGTTGGGAATTAGCTGATCTTCTTCATGTGTCATACCAGCTCTGAAGTGAGTGACTAGGGACGCGAACATGAGCATTAACCATTACTTATCCGAAGGTGAAGGCGTACCAGCAACATCAGTTTGTTTAGACCATCGCAAATCGCTTTGGGGGATAAGAACATGTCCCATGGATAACATGCCAAGACCACCCAATTCTTTTGGTGTATAGAAGACGACGGGGGGGAAGCGAGAAGGCATTTTACTATTCAAGCCGATCTTAACCCGTGTCTGAATCTTGTTTTCCGCCTTCACCAATGCATCTAGCAGCTCGTTCGTATGTATGACGGCTTCTCGGTAGTATGTCATGAGCCCGATGAGCGCCGTGTTCCACTTGTTCACAATTTTTGAGAATGTGGTAGACCCTGAACTCATCAAGACTTGACGAATCCTGTTGTTGAATTGCTGTACGCCCTCATCCGAGACGCGCAAAAATGCCTGAGATGTGCGTTCTTTGCTCTGCTCATTGGTGAGATTCCAGACGGCATCTTTGAGCGAAAATTGCTCTCCAGACATGGTCCTGATCTTGGGCAGAATCCGGACCTCAAACCCACACATGGAGAACAGAAGCTGGGGATTATTTTGCGAGTAGACACTGACGAAGGTGTCTTCCCATTCGATCGTAGTAAGAGACCTTGGCAGACTCTGCTTAACATTCCAAAATACTGCGCGACCCAAGTTCACGTCATGTTTGATTAACCGCATCCGACAGTCTCTCGGCCAACAACGTTTGTTGTTGTAGCCGATGACATTGTTGTTGGTCGGATCGGGATTTGCTGAGAGATACCGTTGAATTAGGTCTCTGGCCTCATCAGCGGTGAAGCGGAAAAGAATGTGGATGCGATCGACGTAACGGGAATAGAGCCGAACAGGATGCCTGGTCTCAGTCGACGAGTCACGGTACTGAAGGAAATTATTGGGCTGGTTTGGTGGTCCCGCCATCTCGCTGGCACGTTGCAAGCCAAGAATGAGAAGATCCAAAACGAGGCCGTAATACTGGAAGACGAAAGCGGAGAATTGGAGACCACGGATAAGGCCAAACGCATTGGTGTGCGCCATATCTTTGTACGTTAATACAGTATTGTTCTTCGCGGTGATATAGTCAGCCAAGTTGTGATCGAGGATAAGTCGAAGAAGGCGATTGAGCAGCGTCAGGTCGATCTTTTCATACACTTTGGAAAGGACAGTTTCCATCATGACGACACATTCGCCTTCGCTCGTTTCCCAGATATCCGTCAAATTGTTGATCCCTTGACACCATTTATAAACAAGTAAAGGCGGAGGTTCAGTATCAGCAGGCTTGATCCAAGCAGGGAAGAGCCCTCGTTTATCTGCTTCAAAGAACAGGAATTGGTCGAGATAAGCATCCGTGATCTTTTCAACGGGTTCGATGTCGTAAACAGGAATGAGCTTGTCATAGGTATCGAAAAACTCAATTCCAGATTCCTTGAAAGCCCGTTGGGTCAGTAGTAGGCGCTTGATACGGGACAAGCACTCATGTGGGTTATCATATGCTTGCTCAATAAGTGCCAGCTCCTCGCGTTGGGACTGATTAAGTCTCCCTTTGACGGAATAAGCTTCCTTCAGCTTCTCAAGCGCCAAAACCAGAAGTTTGGTGTCGTGTTTGTAATTGAGAGGAGGGAATGGAATAGGAGAAAATTTCCGGCTTTCCAGCCAATGAACGGTGGCAGTGTAGATGGCGACAGCCTCCTCCGCGCTGATGTAAGGCCCATCTTTGAGGTACCCGTGTTGGCGTTCTTGTTCGGCCTTGAGGTAGAGTCGGGTCAACCTGCCCAAGTTTTTCTTCACAACGGCTTTGTCCACAGTGGCCCCACGCCTAATGCGCTCGCGATTGTAGTGAGCTACAGAGACCCACCAATCTGCCTTGCTCTTAATGTACCGCAGAATAATGTTTTCGATGGCTGTCGGCATGCCTGGCACCTTCCATGGAATGTTGGCTTTCCAGCAACGCCAAGCTTCCGAAAGGTGCTGTAGGATCGTCTTTGCTTTGTTTTGTTTGATAGACTCGGGCATCATGTCTAGGATGTCGTGCATAACGGCAGCGCGCAACTCAAGATCGTAATGTGATTCAACCCGTTGCTTTGTTACAGTCTTGGCTATGCCCTTGCTGTTCCTGCCTTCAAATTGACGAGCCAAAAGATTTCCCAACCATCTCTCTAGTAGAGGAACGATGCCGCGCATGAAGAAGATCCAGACACGCCATCCAGGAGCCCAAAAACCACATCCAGGGCCCTTACCGACCGGGCCTGTGTTGAAGCGATAATAGATGAGGTGCTTCAAATCCTTCGTCATGCGCACTTGTCTCATGAGCTTATACTTGTAGCGGTACATTCCAGTCAATGCACCAATATGAGCGAAGATATATTGAAGCGCATCAGCAAGTTGGAAGGCATCGACGTTGCCAAGACGGAATTGAACATGCGCGTCGACAACGAGTTTCGTCAACCGCAAAATCTCACGACAAAGGTGGAAAGCATTTCCGAAGCGCGACTTTTTACGCTCTTTTGTCGTGAGAGTCTTGACTGGCTTCAAGTTCATATTGTAATCGAGATGCAGATAGTTGAGGTTCTTGCGGTGAATCAGGAGGTTGAGCATATTGTAGCCTTGACGGCAGACTTGCAATCCTGCCTCGACCCAATCCAGCTTGGTGGTTTGGAAAAATTTAGTAGCTTTGAGCTGCCTGAAAAGATTCTTCTTCGACATGGCCTTATCCGCCTTCGTATGCAACTCATTCAATACATAGACTTTGAGAAGCTTCTGGTATGAGACCCTAACTTTGACAGGCTGTCCCGGCGGGCAATGCTCCAGGTACCAATTTTTGACGAGTGGCACATCTTGAGCCCTTCGCATACGGCCAGAACGACGGCTGTAGGGATCAGGAGCCCACCAGAGACCAATAGCGTCTGCGGTCAGATCGTTTTCAAGTTCCCTCTCCTCTAGGAACGGTACAATGTGCTCAGGGAGCTCAAATGTGTCGTTGTCGGCACCGTTAGGGCCGAAAATGCTGTCCTCGTGAGAAACGAGTGGTAGGTTCTTTGGGGTGTAGCCACGGAGGGAGATAGGATTGATCAGGGGGTCGAAGTAGAAAGCAGGGAGATCCGGGTCATCGGTCCTGATGTATACGTTCTTGGGGGAGTGGTACGGAGATATGTGGACAGAACGTGGTAGGGAATTGTACAGGTGGGGGAACGCAACCTTGTATTCGGTCCTGATTTGCTGACGGATAATGACCTTGTTGATATCGTTGAACTCATTCCAATCTTCGTCATACATGTCCATATCCCTGTACAAGGGCTCGAATTTTGGTCCACCTGGGATGGCCATATTCAATGCCTTAGCCGTAAAAAACGACCTTTTGTCGAACAAGTAGCTGGCGTTCTTATCGGCATGATCGGATAAAAGGGTGCGGCCGAGTCGATATAGATTGGCCATAACGGACAACGGTAAAGACCAATACTTGTATGAAGGCCCATTGACATATTGCGTATCAATGAGAGGCTTGGGGTCGTAGAACCAATCAACGACGGCGGCATCCTCGTCCGTGTCGAGCTCAAGCTGGATAGCTTCCAAAGGTTCAACGTCAAGAACGTTATCCCCATAGTCAAGCGGAGGTTCCTCATCATCGAAAGGAGGGAAGCGCATGCGTTTAAAATGGCGTCTGTCACGCTTCTCTCGTCGCATGGCCAACCACATCGTACTCCATTGAGCGTGATAAACTGGCTCAATAATACGGGGGATTTCATTGACAAAGGTGATAGCGCCGGTTATATGGTACAAGACTGGCACTTCACGCACTTGCTCCCAGGGATACGGGATATTTTCAAGCAACTTCATAACGGCATGAGGTACATATTTGAGGGCGCCAAGATGCACACGTTTATCGTTCCTGAACTTGCGGTTGCTCATGTCACCGTGATCCTTGACAATTTTTCGAACGTGTTCAGGGGGCAGGTCCTGCAAAGATTGAACTCAAGCGCGCACGTTAGAAGCAGAAGAAACGTACCTGCTTTCCCATATCCACATATCCTCCCTTCCGCTTCTCACCATATCGTTTTCGCTGCATTTGCACCCATTTTTGAGACTTCTGTGCGATGACTAGAAAAGATTTACAACGTGGGCTAGACTGGAGCAAAAGGAACACAAAAACAAACCTTCAGGAGGTAGCCTAAAGCCTATTGCATCGCTATTTTTCATGGGCGGCATGCCCGGAGGTGGTGGAGGTAGAAAACGCGGCGGTGGAGGAGGGAAATTCATCCTTCACGACTTTCAAGTGCAAGTTGTGAGAAGAAATGATTTGTCTTACATAATCAACATCAGATGACTTAACGGGCACACATATGACACAACAATAGAGTATATTACTACCTCCAACGTCATTACGAGGAATTGGTGAATAAACTCTTGCTTGAAGATAGTTCAGCTCCCAGTTTATAGCCGGTCACCTGAAGTATATCCAACTGTTACCATGCATGTCGTTAGGGTCACCGAGTACAATTACCTTGTCCCAATCCATCTTTTGGCGTGTCAGCGGTAGTGCTCGCCGCAGGCCTTTGAAAGTCTTCTCTCCCATCTCTCGGTAGGCGCTGGCCAAAGTTTGCTGATAACTACTTTCCACGTCGCCTATCAATGCCAGAATCTTAGATGCCGCCGCGTTCTGTTGAGATTCTACTATTGCAGGAGGAAGAAGGAAAGAAATGTCATGTGTAGTCGCAAGTTGGACCTACAGTAGTTATTACAGAAGATTGTTAGTTGCAGTGAACAAACTCACATTCCCTTGCTCATAATAATGTACATTCACATAAACCTTCCCAACTACCGCTTTCTCCTCCAGATCAATGTCATACTGTGATCTCCACCTGCCTGACCTGAACCAATAGTCAGCTCGTTGAAAAGGAAGTACAGGTCAGAATCTCGCCAGTAATTTGTAGGGTTGTATTTGTTCGCTACAATTTGGACAATAAACCGCCCCAGGTCCCCCGGTTTGGCAAAGACGGAAGCGACGCCATCATAGTAATTGGAGGAGAGATATGTCAACGTTGCGCCCTCTAGTGCGGCACTGGCACCCGCGTTAGTACGTTATGGCTTTGTTGTCGAATATCAACAAGTCATGTACCGGAATGTCTCGGATTCTGCTTCTGCTTCTGCAGGACGAGGATCGGATGCTTCCTACATTCAAAATCCTGACGTTATTTGGCTTTACAAGATCAGCAGTGAAGAATGAGCAAGTTACAAGGCTGATATGGTCAAAAGAAAACGTCATTTTTGACCGGGGATCTAGGAACCTCTCTTCGCCATCGATTGCAGCTGATACTTTAGCAGCGTCACTGACTATGGTCTAAAGCATGATGCGTAACTATAGGTCAGACATCGCATATCCTGGCAAAGCACGCACCTGGTGATTGTTGTTTGGGACATCAACCGTTATAAATTGTGCGAGATTGTACTCCTTTAACGAAGGAAGGACTCCTTCCTGTAGTAGTTCGTCGTCGGCGATGATATTGCGAATGTCTGGGGATGCCAACTGGGGTAATGGATGCGGCATCAATCCTAGTTCAGATATTCATACCATTTAAGACATCATTAATCTCTCCAGGGGGGGATTGGAGGAGAAAATTAGCAGCTGCTTGCACTCGCTCGGACGCGTCCATAGATGATAAAAGATCAAGTTCGGCTTTCGCCGAATAGAACTGAATAAACAACGTATTTGAAAGTTTACTACTAGGATGCCTCATTTGCCGCAAGCCTACGAACATACTCCACCAGAGCACTGGGCAAAATCTAAGCATTTTCATTCCCCGCTTCGATAACACACTTACCGCACAGGGCGACCAGTCATCCCTTTCTCCGTATATGGGGTTGGCCGCGTTGCCTAATCAACTGTTAGAATCACATTTGATTTGTACACTGATACAAACCTCCATAGTGCCTCCAATATCGATATGTGCCCAGTTAAGCGTTGGAGAGGCGCTGTCCTTTGGCTCAATTCCCTCCGCAAAAGGCTTTAAGAATAATGCAGCTGTGCAGCTCCCCCCTGGTCGTCCACCGATCTGTACCAAAATTATGAGTAACTGTAAATGCGATTATTTAATCTTTACATTTTGGAGGTCAGCGTTTGACGAGTGAATCTGTGGCCCAAAGTCATCGTCAAGGGGCATACGCCAGAACCGATCATATTCAGCTTCACCAGCCTCGGACAGGCGTTGCCAAAGTTCATCTGAAGTCTACAGGGGAGTTAGATGCTCTGAACACTGTTGGAATTTCGTTGCGCACAGAAAACACTCCAGAAAAGACCTCTCCAAGGGCTATCCACATTGCACTATTTCTCTTAATAATGCGTTTGATTGATAATGACCCAAGGACTCACCCTGTTAGGGTTGCTACATCAATCAACGTGTGTGGTTTGAACTCAGTAGCAGTGTAATAGATGGCATCTTTGTATATGGTGAATTAGCTATAGCAGAGGTTTAATATAAAAAGGATCCTACCAGCAAGTACAAGGCGCCCTTCCGCATCGGTATTGTCAATTTCGACGGATTTACCGTTCATGGCATAAACACTGAAACATGTTAATAATGTGGAAAGAAACGGATAATAGCATCTTTACATGTCACCGGGTTTCATCGCGTTAGATCCAGGCATGTTTTCTGTCAAAGGGGTGGTTACAACAAGGTTTATTCTACGAGCGAGTCAACGAGCGTAGACTATCAGAATATACACACACTCACGGTAATTGGAGCTGAGCAACAGCTAATGCGGTAGAAACAACGGCAGCAGCACCGCCTGGCATCCGCCGTGCTCGTCAGTGGCACGAACTGGACAGTGAAGTGGAAATGTCATACCCATATCACCACGCATCGTTTTCATTCCCTAGCAGCAAGTATATCAGTACACGTGGTACAATTGTAGTCCACTACCCACTTCAGCGGGCTTCAGGCTGAGGCCTCCAGAATCAAAAGTGATACCCTTGCCGACAAGAGCAAGGGGTTTAGCATCCTTGTCGGGATGACCATAATAATGTCTGTGGTGTGTGAAAAAGACGCATATGCATTAAGCACTAAATCGCACATTTCCAAGAACTTGGCTGGTTCAGATGATCCTCGTGTTACGGAAAGGAACGTGTTCTGGGGTCCTCATCATCCCTTGTATCATATTTGAAAGACGTTCACGAACCATGCCCTTCTCGGAAGCCCAATCTTGGTGCTATCAATAAGAGTAACATGTTCGAAAAAACCATTTGATATACCTGCGTCGTGAACTACGATCTTGACGTTAGGCACATGAGCAAATTCGGCCTTGACACGCTCCGTAAATTTCTGGAGCCTTGGGTCAGGTGCACATGATATTCTTGAAAAGTAAACCTTACAGTTGGGGTCAACATGTTCGCAGGCAGTTCCATTAACTGCAGGGGTTCTTATGCGCAGGGACCTACGGGAGGATGTTGTACTCACTGTTCTTGCAAGGTTTTGTGCTCGTGCATAAGTGACACCCGTCTCCCACTCCTTGGAGGACTGGAACGGAGAGATGGTAACTTTTTCAGGGATTGGCACCTTCAGATTGGGATTGAACTGCGATGGCGGCAACGTCTTCAAAGAGAACTTGTACAGGGACAAATGAGCCGCGACCGCTAACAGTTACATTCAGAGACAGGTTGTTCACATGGTTTGTAGAACCTGCTTACCAGCAGCATGGGGGTCTGTTGAGCCCTCAATTACGAGCTCATTGATACCTTCAATAGCCTTGAGTTCCTTGACGGCACTGCCGATCGACTTGCGAAGCAACTCCCTCTTCTCGTCCCTTTTCTTAGATGCAAGCTTGTCGCCAAGGGAGGACAATGCAGTAACCTTGGAGGAGGGAGTGCCGTAGAAGATGCGAGTAGTTCCAACCTTTGGTGCAGAGTCACCTACAGGAGTTGTCGCCCATAGTGCATCAACGTCGACACCAGGAACGTTAGCAATTAATTGTTTGTCAGGGTCATAGGGAACGACGAAAGCCGTGGACGAAGACATTAGCCGTAGGTGATTCAAAATCAGATAAGAGCGTGACCCGGAGTAGGCAGGACTGCGGAGACATCTCTGCAACATTAAAACTGAAAATAGTTCGGAATGACGAATTTGTACGCCGACCGTCCCTTGTGAGAACAGGCGATGCGCTGTACCTAATCTACATTCATCTCTAACCTCATCTAACCTTAAAGTTTGGCGCTGAACTGTGTTTCCGTCACACCAGCTCCCATCGCCGCTGTTGAAGATACGCCACCAGTAACAGTTTTAATCAGGTTATCTGCATAGTCAGCGCCGCTCCACTGATCCGAAGTCAAAACCTTGACATAGAAGAAAGGCCTGTTTCGCACCTTCTGATGGGTAAGCACGTCGGTTCCAAGCTCTCGCTCCTTTCTTTGGATGAGCTCCACGTATGCTTTCATTCCTGTCTTGGCGAAATTCTTAGCGAAAACGTCAGAAATGTAAGCATTTGAATGCAAGCCCCCAAGCTGTTGAAGAGCACATCAATTATTGGTGAAAGAATGAGTCAGACCTCTTCGTACAGTGATAAATTGCCAGATAAATCCAAGCCGACCAAGTTCCCACACGAAATATTCCATCTCCTTCTCGCCTAGACCAGCAGCATCCCAGTTGAAGGAAGGACTCAAATTGTATGCCAACCATTTTCCAGGGTAGGCAGTGTGAACGCCGGTGGCGAATTCCTTTGCCTGTGCCAGAATGGGCTTCTTAGTCTCCATCCACAACAAATCGGCGTAGGGGGCAAATGCAACGGCACGGTTGACAGCACATTGGGTACCGCCTTGATAACGGTAATAACCCTCGCGAGTTCTCGGGCTGTCCCAGTCCCAGTAAGGCACTGATTTCAGATTAAATTCTTTCTGAGCAACCGCAACTGCATGGTGATAAGGCACGTGTGCAACCCGTCTTAAAAAGTTCTCCACAGTAATGTTGCTCGCGCCTTCTTTAGCCAATGCATTTGCGAGTGTGGTCGAGAATAGCTGAAGGCTGGCTTCCGCCAACCACTTGTCTTCCGTGGCTTGCAGCTGGTCTCCGAATTTACCTGCAGCCTCTGCTTCGGTCATGACGACATTCAAAGGCCTCAGCGATGAGTTTGTGGAGCCAAGGATGAAAGCGTGGTCCCGATCGTCAATATTCGATGTGAGTAGAGTTGCTGCTTCAGAATCTGTGCGGGCCACCACAAGATTATCGACGCCCATTATGTCATACTGCAGGCGAATGGCTACAAGACGATTAATGTGTTCCTGGATAGGGACCAATACTTTTCCTGCCATATGACCGCATTTTTTCGTCCCTGGAGCCTGGTCTTCAATATGAATTCCAGCAGCGCCTTTCTCCACAAACATCTTGGTTAATTTCATGACAGCTGTCAATCCACCGTGGCCAGTGTCTGCATCTGCAACAATTGGCCGCAGATAATCGATATAAGGAGCGTTAGTCAGCTCGGCGTCAGACATGCGCGAGCGGGCTTCACGTTGTTTCCTATCGTGAAACAATTGCGCGATGAAAAGCTGCTCAACCTTGTTAGGTACCGTGTTGGACGGATAGTCTGGTGGTTGTGTAAGTCATTGGCTAAAGCTGTGATCGCATCTTTATTACCAGCTAGATCAGGACCAGGCTCGTGCGTCGTAGACGCAGTGCTGGATGACTGCCACCCAGACACATATACTGTTTCTAAGTACTTCGCCATCTGCGTTATTTGCACGGGGTCAAGGCTACGTTTTGGTCAATCAGCGGCGTTACGATGGGTCATAATCATAATACTGACGCCCCGTACGTATGCGACGGAGTGCGTCGCTTGGCGTGCTCGCAGAAAATACGCCATAGTTTCTTGGCTTGGACATCAGAAGGATATTGTATCAGGATGGTACCACGCTTTGCGACGACATCCGCAGCGTTGTAAGGTCGCTTTACTTGCGCGAAACGGGGACTCTGGAATTATCCCATTCGTCAGGGTTAATCTACGAGAAGGTCTGAGAGCCTTGCCTTCCACCATTGTTCCACGCCAACGACCTCCTCGACGAATCTGGCTTTCTCACTAGACATGTTAGTAGTTGCAATGGAGACTTGAATGCAAGCGCTATACTGAAATAATGACATTTAGCCCCTGATTGTGTTCCGGATCTTTCGGCATGTGATTCAAGGCGGGGCGACCACTTTGGTCGAATAAGCCGATCTGGTATATCTTTGAGCCGCATTTGGTTCAGAGGGGTTTCACGCGACTCAACGTACTCAACAGTTCCACATAATTAATACCTATGATAATGTACAAGCAACCTATCGTCTATCGCCGTCGTACACCAAGCCAGCAAGGCCATATCTAATGACAAAAGCCAATACACTCCCAGCAACCTTTTTGGAGAATCAACACAAGTATTCATGAATCATTACCGAAAGAATCTACCTGTGACCATATTAGGACCTGAACTAACTTCTTCTCAGGCATTGGGCCTAAGAGGACAAGGAAAAAATTTAGAATGGTAAGATTGGTTGATTCCAATATAGCACCCGTTATTGGATGTATCGTGAGCTCAGTGAGGCCTAGAGTAGATAGTATGCGCAGAGTCAGGACAGTTAGAGCCGATGGTGGCTTTTGGAATAGAGTCTTGGAAGGATAAAGCAAATTTGTTTCGGGATCGAACCTAAGGTTATCCAATCATTGACATTTTGACGGATGAGGAGGCCAGAATTTACCTTGGCACTCTGTGCCTCGGACAGGGCACCAAGCCAAAGAGTTGCGGGCAGGAAAGTAGGAAGTTGAAAATTTGTGGGATAAAAAACAATAGCAGAGTCTTGGAGAAATGTGCCTGGATACCTACCACTGCGAAAGCCATGCCAGTTACGTAGCATAGCGTGTCTCCGGGGAAAACTCGCGCTGGGTACCTGGAACAGATGCCGTCGGTGAAACCAGTTAGCGGCAGTAGAAAGGATCTTACCAGTTGTGGTACAGAAAACCAGCACAAACGGCTACCAGTGGAAGCATAAAGTAGAGACTGAATAAGTGCCTCTCTACTAATTCTCGGCTACCATATGACATTCCTGCGTTCCAAACGCCACCGAATCCTAGTTCAGTTCTGTTGCCAAGCAGATGCAATGGTATCCGAAAGTCAACTGGCCAAGGTAGATAAAGCAGGTCGTTGATAATAACGGAAAGCGCAATTATGAGCGCTTGGCTGACTTCGGAGCCGTTTATGCCTGCCAGGATATTGATACTATTAGTGCAGAAGGTTGAAAGAAGGGCCATATAAAGGTAGTAAAGTGGCCCTACGGGTGGAACGGTTAATACCTTGCGACAGAGTGTGCAATGCAACTGACCAAGGTTCACAAGGGTTCCGAAAATGAATCGAAGTGGCAGTGGTACGACGACGTTCGTATTACCGTGCTCAGCGAAGTAGACCATGAGAAGCGGCACCGAAGCAATTATTGGAATGGGTAGCTTGTGCCGCCAACGAATATCGAATACATCGTCCAAGAACCCAAGCATGGTCGCCATGAGTAGGGAAAGAAGAGAAGAAAGATAAACCGAAAGCTACCCAAATGTCAGGCGGCTGGTAAACAGACGATGACTATGAGCATACTTGGTAATGAGGAAATTCGACGACATCTATTCCTTCATGTCGCTGCGGATTTTGGTTAAACCGTATTATCGAGTTGGAGAAGGCAAAGGGAATGAAGAGGGTAAGATATAGTATATATATCGACGCGCATACAAGGCCCAGACTTTCTGGACTGACGGCTGCTGTATGAGAAATGGATAAAGGCAAAGAATGTGTCCTCACATTGGAGTATAATAAATTTTCAGGAGATCTCTTCCCTTGAGATTGGCCTTGATGAAAGTAGGTCCAAGTGCTTGGACAAGGTAGAGAGTTGTGGTGAATGCAAATATAGAAAACCCGACGGAGGTATAGAGTGTTGGTAAGGGCGGCACTGGGTCGAGAAGTGGCCTCACTACGAACCACGACGCGACGGGCAACAATCCGAGAAGGATGACCTTGGGTAGTGGTCGAGGATTGAGAGCCATTGCTCTCGATGTCAACGTGTTCAGTTGAATGGGGCCTGAGCTAATCTTATCCGTTCCACGTCGTCGACTCCTTGCCACCTCAGCTACGTTGATCGTCAGATCAAATACTGACCATACACAAGAGGCGGTATCTACGGTACGTAAGTTATTTCATAGTTTCTGTTATTTGACATATTACTTGGCCTCTCTCATTCCCGATATTCAGCAGCTTAGATCACGCCCACCCCGGACATCCAGAGCTTTTCACGTCCCTCCTTCTGGCACATACTCTATCAAATCTACGACCGCTCGCGGCATCCGTATCTGCTGGTTTACAACCCTTGTCTGGCAGGAGGGGATAAAACTAATTATAGATGTGCATTGTACGTTATGGACATGAACTTGAAGACGCCGCTCCATTCCACGACGGAGATCCGACTGATATCATTCCTGACGAAAATTTGCCATTTACAAGATATAGGCTACCCCCAGAGGAAGAGGATCCGAATTCAATAAGGACAGGTGATTCTTACAGCTACCACTTCCGTAACCGTTCAAGTTGAAACGCAGCTAGTCGATGCATGGGTTGTCGACATTTCTGAGCCGTGCCGGATCGCGGAAATGTTGAAGTATGTGCATGAGTTAATTCCAACTATTTCCTTCTTAACGACACTTTCTAGTTGGATCAGGGGGGAAAAACTGGAGACGCCAGAGCTAGGTCATTTGAAACGGGTCCGAAAGCAAGGCAACCTGACCACTCTCCTTTTGACGTGTTCTCCTACTTGCCCCGTCCTTCCGGATTTCATCGAATCTGCTCCCTATACTGTACCTGTCCCAAGTTCGTCCGCCTTGACTTTACCGTCTTTGTCGCTCAAATCAGCTCTATGGCCAACGTTATATGCCCCGCGCAGAAAAGGCGAGGAGGATGCTTGGTCACGACGGAAAGCAAAGTGGGCATGGAAAGCGATGAAAATGACTATTGAAGCAGCAATCCAAGCGAAGAGGAATGGCAATGTATGCTTCGTCCTCGCCTCCATTATTCGCCATTAATCTTAGCATCCACCAAGCTGCCTGTAGCGGCCTGCGTAACGGCTCCGAGTGAGGACGGGACTTCACAGCCGGTGACGTTCATCGCTCATGACACTAGGGCATCCACTCGACATCCTCTGAAGCACGCTGCAGTTAATGTCATTAGGCAGGTGGCCGAATCTCGTGCTATACAGTCTGGGCAGATAGGTGGAGCAGAGCAAGAGAGCAAAAACGGGGCAAATTACTTTTTAACGTCTCTTAGTGTCTTTCTAACTCACGAACCCTGCATCATGTGCAGCATGGCCTTGCTTCACTCCCGAGTCAAAGACGTCATCTACCTCTTTCCAATGTCGGAAACAGGTGGCTGCGGTGGGCTAACATGCCTGCCTGCGCTAAAAGGCGTCAACCACCGTTTCACGATTGGCATATGGAAGCCACCCGTGGCAGCTTCCATGACTGACTTGTCAAGTCTTCAGATTGAGAATGCGACAGATGCATGACAGAATAGAATTGTGGAGTATCAGATGCTATTTTACATGGGACTTGATTTCAAATCACAAGCGAGAGGAATGGATGGTGCATGGCTCCCATTGCTTCGCCTCAATATAAGCCAACAATGCATCGTCATGCAGGTTGCGGAGAAGATAATTCTCGTCCACATTCTGTAAATGCCAGATCAGCAGTGGAATTTGCTATATGGGATCATCTCCTACCTCCTTTTGGGCCGCTCTAATAACCGCCCTCGCTATTCTGGCACTAAGGGTGCGAATACGTGCAAGACGCGGGTAAACGAGATCAGCTGCTTCTTCCTCAAGAGCCATGGAAGACGAAAGGGTGATCGCTGCCTGTTCAACCATACTATCTGTAACATGCCTAGCCTTCGCTAGGATGGTACCCATGCCAATTCCAGGGAACATGTACATATTGTTTCCCTGGCCAGGCTCGTACACCTTCCCCTCGTACTCCATTGCCTGGTATGGACTACCAGAGGCAAAGATAACTTTTCCGTCAGTCCTGATCAATCAGCGTCATCCATAAGCAGCCAGGGAGGCCATCTCGGAACATACCACTTGATGGCGCTTTCAAAATCCACCTCACAGAGAGACACCGGATTTGATAAAGGAAAGACAATGGGACGCGCGTTGAAAGAAGCCATCAGCTTCACGACTTCTTCTGTGAAAGCGTTCTACGCAGAGTTCATGATTCTGAGCATCCGTGGCAATCGAATGGGTTACGCACCCGCACTGTGCTCAGACCAAGAATAGCTGTGGGCTTGATCAATCTCACAATGTTTGCAAGGTCCGTCGGAGCAGGGCCATTTATGTCCGTACGCGCAAAAACTGGCGAACGATCGTATTAGTCATGTCCATTGGCGAGCGGATGATACAAACACTTCTTGTGTTCTTGCAATCCATTCCGGTCTGCTGTGATCAAGCCTTTGGAGTCGACTGTCTGTGGACTGTTAGTGGCATTGTTCGAATTGCACACGCCCGGATATTCACATAAATTCTCTGCTTAGCCTCTTCCACCGAGAGACCTTGCAATGTGAAGAATGAAAGGAGTTGCTTCGCAACACCAATCCCTGAAGAACCAGCGCCGAAAAATAAAATCCGGTGCTCCGTTAGAGGCAAGCCAGACGCGGCTGATGCAAGACGGGCCGCATTGACAAACCCAGAGAGAACTACAGCACCTGTTGTTTGCAATTGCGATCAGCGATGAAGGTGTAATGCTTAAGATCATTGACTAGCCTGTGCCCTGGATCTATTTCATATCATAAGAACACGAGCTTCGGTCTGGAAATTAGAATATTAAACTTACATCATCATTGAAACATCGGTACCGCGATCTGAACATATCCAGATACCGAAAGGCGTTATCCGTAGAGAAATCTTCGAATTGAACAAGCAATTTGGGGTAAACGTCTGACATGGACTCCATGAATTCATTCATGAATTCGTCCATCTTAGATGGGCGTGTCAGTACAGGCCAAAGAAGGGATGGAAATACTTACCTCCGGCGTATCAGGTCTTTTGCGGCGAACACCAATGTAGAGGGGGTCATCAAAGTATTTTTGAGAGTTCGTTCCAAGGTCTAAGCAGATGGGTAAGGTTGATGGTGGTCGGATACCGGCCCCAGCGATGTAAAGGTCCCTTTTTCTATCGTGTCAATGCTAGCTGAAAAAATTATTTGTATCTATACGGACAGTTTACCGGTACTAATCGGTAGGCCATTGGCACCAAGATCACCAAGACCAAGGATTCGGGAACCTCCAGGTCCGTCAGCAAAAAAAAAAAATTGCAAATTAAAAAAAAAAAGATCCTACCATCCGTGACAACTGCAATCCTCGCATCTTGACGCCCGGGCCATGACATGAGAACGTCTCGGATGTGTCCTTTGTCGTCTATTGTGATGTATAATCCTTCTGGGCGCCTCCATATATGCGAATAATTGGAGCATGCATCCCCAACCTACGGCGTTTCACATTAGATATATAACATTTGAACGGATCAAGGAGTCAATCAACCGTTGGGGTGTATAGGATCGGTATAATTTCAGTCATGTTTCCAAGGAGAACCTCATAGAAGAGGTTGGGGTCCCTTTCCTTTAGGCCATTGAGATAAATATACTTTTCCAAGCCAGATGTCTTGCTTCTTAATTGCGCGAGGCACCGTTGTCTGTGGTCCGTTTTGAATAAGAATGGTGGATATCGAACAGTTAGCTGGTTCACAGGCACAGTAGTTGCCAATGCCATGGGAGTAAGACAAGGTAGGGTGAATTAGAGATCTAGGGGTATTACAAGTTCCAGAGGCCTCCATATTGAAGAACACGTGAATTAACCAAAGTTACATGCCGTGCATATGTTTCAGTGACGGATGTACCTGCGGAACGGTCCTCCGCAAGAGGATACACCTAGGCCAAAAACAAAAAGTGTGAGTGAGCGAAGGAAAGCAAGTGACCGGGCACACTATACCTATCACTACCACAACTGCCGCCTTTTCGCCTTAATTTCCCTGACAAGAGCCTTTTTCTCGCTCCAACCTGTACGTTCCGTCTCTTTCTTCAGTTCCTCCTTTCTGATGATCGCCTTCCTCTGACTCTTCTTTAACGCCGCAATCGCGCCAACAAATGTCTGTGTGCATCCAAACATCTTGGCTAGCTTGTTACGGGTGTAGGTCTGGGGGTCCGAGCGTCTAAGTTGCCTGATCCTTTCTACATCCTCGTCGGACAGTCGCTCGGGTCGTGGTTTATTGAGGCTCGGCCGACTGATAGGTGGTAATGGCACAGGACCACCAGTCTCATCTGTTGCTGGAGTTGCATTTGACTGAAGAAGGGGAGACGCAGGCGCAGTAGTCAGTGAGAAAGGTGAAGGTACCGTTGGTGGTGGTCGATGTATAAACGTCAGTTTTCCATCCTGCAGTAGTGTGACCACCGCTTTCGGGTTCTCCTCTAATGGGTCTGGTCTGCGTACTGGGGGCCGTTCTGCTGTACCTGGCCTGGGTCTTGGATATCTAGTGGCGTAATGCCTTGAAAATGGTAAAGGCCGTAAAACGCCTGCTCTGTTCATAGCCAAGTTGCAAAAAGAAATAGATAGGACTATTATAGACTCTCTTTCCCACGACGGTTCGCCATGCGGTAGTTACAAAAATCTAACGGGCTACAGATAACGAACGGAATAAGTAAGGAGCGAAGTAACCGCAGAAAAAAAAAACATCGAAGAGGACAGCTTGTGTGCTCCATATTCCCAGAAATCCAAGAGATAAAGTAAGGGAAGGCAGACCATAATGACCCAAAATACAATACAGTAGAGCAGTCCAAGACAATGACTATATAGACCACGAACAAGAAAACATGTGCATGGAAGAAAAAAAAGCGCGTTTGATACAATAAATTTACGATGAGTTGCCTGAAACATTTATTTTTGTATGGCGAAACTGCAGATTCAGCTGGGGCGGGGAGAGGTATTGTTTCGGTCTGCCGTCGTCAGGTTTGTAAGGCTGGGTGACCGACCTGCTACTCGGTCGGTGTTATGGTTGCGAGATGATTTGGCATGTGAATGGAGGTGATGGTTGGAGCGAGTATAAGAATCAGATGAATGCGTCGCCCCTCTGAAAGCAGGTGATCCTACTTCAGATTCTCCCGCTTCCTGATTCTCACGAAGGTCTCTTTCTTGTGCCCAAGACGGACCCATGCGAGCGGAATCTGCTTTCAACCGTGATGACTCTGCGGGGGGGAAGGCATGTGAGTCGGCCAATCCATTCCGATGGTGCCTCTCCCAATCCGATGATGAACGGTTAGCCTGTTGTAGAGCTTCTAGCTCTTCAACTCGGCGTTGCAGTCCATTTATTTCAGAACGCATGGACGCTACTTTTCGCTCGACCAGAGACTCGACCATCTCATTCATTTTGTCCTGCTGCTGGGCCAATCCTTGCATGAGCGAGTTTGACTTTTGTAATTGTTCACTAAGCCACTTCTTCAATTCCTTTGAATCGTTAAGGGCGGTGTAAAACATTTCAAAGGGGGCCAAAAAGGCTGCCTTATCCCCGGTATAACCGGGATGGTGCAATGAGCTAGGAGTGGGAGGTACAAGGGTTGTAGCAATGGGTATAGAGGCCGCAGGAGGGGAACGGCCGGAAATTCCAGGCTGAGGATGATGGATGGTAGATGAGGGAGCGCGCGGCTGCATGGACAGCCTAGTTGGGGTGGGGGGAACATTACTTGCAACCCGCCGTATATTGTCCGCCGATTTAAAAATGGAAGGCACCCTAGGAAGGGCAATGGGAAGCCTATCAGAGTAGAAAGCGCTTTGACCACGGTCGGGTATGGGAGGAGCACTCTGAATGAGCGGGCGCTGGTCAGGCCGATTAGCGTCCCTGGGACTGATCAAGAGATCAGCTGGCTTCTTGCCTGCACCGGGCTGAGCAGCACGGCGACGTGCGGCAATAGATAACGGCGGTTGAATGGGATTGGGACTCGAAGGGCGGGTTCCCGAGCCAGGCAAGTTAGGATTTTGCCTCCGTATACTTGAAACAGTATTTGGGCTTCGGCGCAGGGAACGGGATGGAGGCGCAGCAGAGGACATGGAGGACGTGGCTGTAAGCCGATCATCGGAGGAGGGGACTGATACAGGATTGGACATGCCGTTTGCTCTGTTGTGCTGGTCAATCAAAGGTTTCTGTTTTTGCTTGACAGAGGCAGATGATCGGAGTTGGTCGGGAGGAGGAAAAGCCATGACAACGGGAGATATGGGGTTCGATGCGGTTGGGGCCGAACCACTGACGGTAACACGACGCTTTTTGAGAGGAGAAGTAGGAGAGGTGGAGGAAGACGCGTCTGTGGGATTGAGAGGGACAGACTGTTGTTTGCGGGCTTTGTCCTGTTCCTGCTCTTCTTTGATATCATCCAGACGAGGGGAGTGTTGGCTGGGAACAATGAACGGACAGAACGAAGAAAGAAAAAAAGAAAAAAAACACACGAAGAGCCTGGGGACTGGGCACCAGAGGTGATGTCATCATGAGATCGTTTCCTTGGTGCGTTGGATGAGGGCGGATGTTCAGCGGAAGGAGGCCTAGAACGAGAAGGAAGCAAAGGAGAAGACTTGTCCATCTGGTCGCTATGGGTATGGATGGGAGGCAGAGCGTTGGTTGAGTTGAGATTAGCAAAGGCCTGCGCAAAGGGAGGGAGAGAGGGAGCTAAGGTAGCATGGTTGAGAGACATGGTGAGAGAGAGGGAGAGATCAAGCTAATTAAAAAGGAACTTCTCCACATTTGTATTCAAATCATTTATTTTCGTCTCTTTCTCCTCGCCGTCAGCATCCTCACCGCTTCTGTACCTGTCTCCCCTCTTCTCTTCTCCTTCCCCATCTCGTTACACACTTTGATCTTTCCATACACATGTCCTCTGTACGTCTCCAGCGACGTCTCCGGCTCTGAAAACGTGTTGGGTAATTTATCTTCCATATCATCGCGTTTCAGGGTCACACGTCGTGGAGGTGTTGATGGCTGTACAGGCGGTGCTATCTCTCTTTCGGGTGTTTGCCATTCCGTTCCATCTCCTTCCGCCGTTTGCTCTTTGCTCGTGATAGACGTGGGAACGCCAAGTCCCTCACACAGCCTTTCTATGCTCTTCTCCACCGTCTCCGTTGCGCGTAGGCCTCGTTCACGAGTCGAGAATTCGACACCCGTTGTTAATAACGTTAGTACTCGTTTGATCATCTGTGATGAAACCTGGCCAGGACCTCCCGTTATAACTTCCGATGCCGTCGATTCCTTGTCCTCTACATATTTTATCCCGACCGCAAAAAACCCCGTTACCGCTCCGGACGCACACTCTTGTCTGAATGACATCCGTTCCCAGAATTCATCAGCCGCCACTTTCCCAAGCTCTCCGAGCGGAAGCTCATCCTTTCCCCTTTTGTCGCTCTTTTCCTTTGGCTCCTCATCATATGAGTCCGTTCTCGGACGCTTTTTGGCTGGTGACTTGATATCTCCATTTGTGTTATATGCGATGTCATCCACAAATCGTGACTTGGGATCGTCGTCAAATGATGGAATAAGATACCCTAGGTTGTGCCCGTTGCTACCTCGTGGACAAGGCAAGGGTATCTCCGTTTGTGTATATGGATGCCCATATACCCAACCCACTCCACTTGGACGTTGCGATGCAACATTCAGCATATTTGACGCCTCGAATTCAGTATAGCCTGGGAGCAGGTAGAATGGTGACATTGCCTCTATTGAGGATGTCTTTGCTTGTACCGCCTCAACTGTATCAGATAAGACGCGCCTCCACCAAATGCACAGCTTCACATCAGTGAGCGGTTGTTTCCCAGGGAATTCGGACGAGTTGGGAAACAGGTATTGTCCTTGCGCCCGTGCGAACAAATGGATCCAGAGGTGCCTCGCACGGATAGGCGTTGCTGATGGGCTCGCATAAAACGTGATGAGCGACTGCACAAGTGTCATTGTCGGAGATGGATGGATCCCTTGCCCGGTGGTATCCACTTTAGCTATGTATAAGACAAGGCTGAAGGTAGAGGGTATATGATAAACGGACGCTTCTATGGCGGTCACCATGACGCGAGGAGCATCTGGAGTGGGCTGTTCTGAACACAAGATGATGATATCTTGGAGATATACCCGAGGCAGTGGCTTTGCGAAGATGTAAAGGGAGGAGTTCTTGCGGGGCGCCGACACAAGCACATGGAGATGGAATTCACGGATGTTTGGGAGACTTTCCAGCGAGGAAAGTAGGTGATCGCGCAGGTTTGTCGTCATTTTCCAACCAGCCGCGTGGTGGTTTAGGAAACAGCACTGTGTCCCACGTCATAGTATCCGGCGATCGGCGATTAACATCACCTAGGCAACCAGACTTCCATCTTAGATCTTACAAACAAGGTAATGATATATAACTACAGGAATGGGATGTCATGCGATGTATGCGTAGGTATCCTTGGCTCCTTCTACCCGCTCGATATACTCTTTATCAAGCAGTGTTTCAACCGCCTAGGCAGTTGTCAGCGGCCGCAGACCACAAGCGCTCTACCTCATACGGACCTTCTTAATATCGGGCAACTTTGGTGCAAACCGATGAGATATTTGCGTGATGACTTCTTGTATTAAAGCCTGATATTTCATAGTCTTCCTAGCCTTCATAATTCTGCCCAGGGTAAATGTAAGTGCCAACAATAAGAGTATACCATCTCACCGCACTATTGATGCCTGAATAATGTATTTCCTATCTTCGTCTACCGTCACCATAACCTCCTTGTTTTCTGTCTTTGCTTCGATTTTGATGGGCTGGTTGAGATTAACCCGAATCTTCTTCGACTTGAACACTGATCACGGTAAATAAACTGGAATTTTATCGTATACGCAAAAGCCACTGACGAGGATTTAAATCATATTGGTCTGTCTCTTCGTTGATAAGCACTTTGGCCTTTGCAAGGACTCCCAACACCTGGGAGAGGATCTCTTCAGATATGGAGGTTACTGTCTTCAGTTCGGCCAACGACAACGTGTCATGCTTATTATATTGCAAAAGGACAGCCGTCTGGTAGGCACTTGTCATAAAAATGTACTTTTGGGTCAAGTAATTCGTTCTGAGATCGTTCTTGCTGTAATTCCATAGCCATGTGAGTTTCCGTCCGGAGTGCTTCATCTGATAATATCGCTGGAAACGATCGTGCATCGTATGCAGCTCCGTTGGGATAGAAAAATCGTGGCTGGGTGGATTCAATGGCCAAATATTGGTGCCAAGCACCATGACATTGAAGCTCATATCCAAGTCATTGTGTGACTGCTCCATACGTTCCCGGAATTGCTCCGTGAGATCCTTACTGAGGCTCACGTCTAGATAACGAGATCGACCGTCCGTTTGTTGGAAAGAGATATAGTGGGAACTGACCTGTGAACATTCGCTGCAGTTTTGCAGTGTATTCGAAGCCACAGGCTTCCTTAAGCTTTGATATCATACTAGCTTCACTCTCATCGGATGCGGATACACCATGAATAAGTCGTTTCGATAATTTCGTCGTGTAAAAGGCCTGGAATACGTCTTTGTCATCGACGTACTTGAATAGTGTCATCTGTCCAGCAAGCATAAAGAGGCGGTCGTAGGCATGGACAGGGGGAAAAAACACGAACCACGCGGTTAAGTTCAGATTCAATGTCCCTCTCTTCGGCAACTTTGCTATTCTTCCGCAGTAACAAATCAGTGTGTTTTGCGATTAGCTCAGGTGATTTTGAGCTAGCCACGGACGTAGCAGCATTATAGTTGATGAAGTCGCGGCAGGCCCTGTCAAGACGTGCAAGGAAGCCGGCTTCTCCCCTGAAGCTTCTCGTCCCTATCTCCGAGTTCTTTCGGTGTACCTCAAGGAGTGCATCGACGTAGGCCTTTGGATCTATTGCATCAACACCGTCTTCTCCTGCTAATGCCGAGACAGCATTCAAACCGGCGGCTTTGACGTGCTGCTCGAATTTGAGGCGCAGAGGCTCAAGGCCGTCTGGTATCCGAGCAAGAAGGGAATATATTCGTTGCAAGTCCGCTTCTTTGTCATAGTCAAGGAGAGACTGAAAGCCGTCCCACATTAGCTGCGCATGAGCCTGAATCAGCACTTCCTCGCACGTGTTGGTCAGAGTTTTCCGTGTCTGAGAATGTAGATATCGAGCTACGCGATCTTCCTCCTCTTTCAACCTCTCTTCAGCTTTCGTAAGGTAATCTGAGATGTTGTGATCAACAAGAAATGTTTCGGATTCATTTTTGTAGTAAGCCTTCGTTGCGTCGATGAATGCAGCTTCAAAATAATCATTGTAGACATCAAGGCAAGCCTTGTTCGGGTCGATGTCATCGATGCCTAGAGAAACGAAAGAATCTACCACCGTCTTTACAAGACCTTGATCAATATTTTCGCCATCCCGGTGGCGCTCTATCAGTCGCAAGATGGCGGTAGCCAGTTTGGATTGATCCTTTTGCATTTTTCTGAATAGACAATCTCTCCATTTTACCAAGGCAAGCTTAAAAGGTGGTAGTTAGTTGATAATGGTAAGCGCGCCGGAGCGTTTGGCGAGACTGCGCACCGTGTAGACTTGGTGGATATCTTTCCTTCCTTCATCTCTCTCACGTTTTACCCAATGACGATTTAGATACATAAACAACTGGTTGATGTACCGTGCTCCGGTCGTATACCGCGTCCATTCTTGCGAATAAAACACCAAAAGTGGCTCGTGTTCCAAATCGTCCACTTTCTAGCAACTATTATCAGCTCTAACACTTGTGCATTGTTAGATAAACGAACTTCTAGTGTTGAGATGACATGCGAAGAAAAATATTTGGTTAAATTGATATACAGATCTGAACCCATTAGATTGGCACCTGGGTCTTATTGGGGCAAGAGGCCACTGTTGGATATAGACTGCGTACCTCTCCCGGATCCATAAGAATCGTAACCCATCTTGGAGGATGTACAGTAGTTATAAGCGGCGGTGTACATTGCCATATACTACCGATGCAAGGGTATCAGGCTAGCAATGCGGTAGAAACCCGGCGTAGATGTCATTCACCTTTGAAAAAGTGACACCCATAGGCAGCTTTGTCATGAATTGGTCAACACCTTCTGCTAAAAAGGACCATGTTGTTTGCAAATCAGCGGTTGGGGGCGGAATGAGATAACCATTCGCCATGATGGTCCAGTGCGCAAGAGGGTATGTAATTGAAGTCTCACGCATGTAGCATGGATATATATAGTACTCTTATTTTTAGACCTTTACGCCAGTATGGACGCAAGCTATTCCACCCCACAGATTCGTCCATGCTCCCCCATCCGTGTCCTTTCCCGTTGCAAATCCAGCATCTCTGATCATCCGTGCAAAGTCGTTCTGCGGCGGGAATCGGCGGATGGATTCAACCAAATACTGATACGACTCGCGATCACCGGCGAGTATTGTACCCAGGAGGGGTATTATGCTGAATGAGTACTGGTCATATGCGCTAGAGATCACGGGAATGAGAACGGTAAAGCTAGGGCAGGATTGAAAAAAGCATACAGGCTGAGTAGGGGGTTTTCAACCTTGCTGAATTCAAGGCAAGCGAATGTCCCCCCTGGTTTGAGGACTCTATATGCTTGCTTAAGCACATCAGGAATAGATGTACAGTTCCTGATTCCGAAAGCAATGGTATACAGATCATATGTATTATCTTGGAATTGAGAGGGAGGCAACGCCTGGGCGTTTGCTTCGTGAAAGGATACCTGTGGCGCTATGGCAAGCGTCAGTGTATCATCTTCTGTCAGAAGTAAGAGCGTACTGTTGTGATACATGGTCTTCTTGAAATTGCGGTAACCTTCTTTAAGCATCTGGGCATTAATGTCCGCGATTTCCACTGTGGTTTCCCTGTCGGCATATTTCTCCCTTGCATGGTCAAGAATTCGGAGAGCTATATCCCCTGTTCCGCCTGCGACGTCTATACAACGTACAGGGCCCTTCTTCCCTGGGTTGAGCATGGAAACGAAAGAGTCTTTCCATATTCTATGGACACCCAAAGAGGTTGCGTCGTTCATTAGATCATACTTGGACGCGACCGAGTCGAATACGTTCTTCACGAGCGTTTCTTTCTCTTCTTCCGGCACGGTCTTGTATCCAAACGAGGCTGTCTTTGGCTGCTCCTCTGAGGCATTATGCGAAACTAAACGAAAGAATCGCGGCGCATACCTCGGCCTGAGCAGGGTGGTTCGAGTGCAGCGATGTAGGGATTGCATACTGTGACAGCGCGTGTCAGGTTGCTGAACTGGGGTTGTCTATTTTTGGCAAATCCCAAATGCTTTCTCTGCAGTCCGAGAGCAAAGGAAAGCAAAAGGCTCTGGGTACGCGATCCTTTCTGGTACATGTCCAATTGTTCATCCTTTACCGGCTTGCATAGAGGAGGATATAGATAACGGGTCGTCCGACTCTGGGTCTATCTCTTCCTCTTCAGACTCGGACTCTGACACTAGCAGCGACGCAAACAGCGAGGACGACATCCAAGAACAAGAAACGCAATCTCAGAGAGTGCGACAAGATGATGCAGCTAACAGTTTACAAGCCTCAAACTCTGACGACGATCCTGAGGATGATATCATAGCCCTTGAAAAAGACCTTCCGTGCGTGCTAATGTCAATTGCTTCAAGGACGCCCTTCAATGCATCTACAGCCCTCTACCTCCCCTCAACCCTGGAATCTCATCATTTACCTACTTACAACTGGACGGGATCCACGTGAGGCTACAGGATCCGGCTGTCGAAAGAGCAGAAAGAGCGGCTTCTATTTCCGCCCCTGCCCCGCCGGTGCCACCGCCAGAGGTGGATAAACACGGGAAGGTCATGACAAAAAAGCAGAAGAAAGAGGTTTGCTTATTTCGCTTAATTAGTTGCCTGCGCTATAACACTCCTTTCTTAGCTGAGGACAAATACCGCGGGCCGCAACTGGTTTGATCTTCCTGCACCTTCAGAAGCCGAACTACCTCGTTTGTACCACGAAGTTGAAGCTCTGAGGCTTCGAAATCAGCTTGACCCAAAACGCTTTTACCGAAAAGACGAAGGCGAAGGAAAGGGCATTAAGGGATTACCGAAGTACTTTGCCGTAAGTCTATGCTTTTGTTAGTTGGAGAAGGCTTATCATTTATTATCTTGTAGATCGGTACCATTCTACCAACAGAGACACCATTCGGAACACCGAGTACCGACAATGTTCCAAAGTCTCGTCGCAAACGAACAATCGTTGACGAGCTTGTGGACGATGCCGACGCTAAGAGCTACGCTAAAAAGAAGTTCAAGGAACTGCAAACCGTTAGGGAAGCAAAAGGGAAGAAAACTCTTGCAGCCAAGAAGCTTCAACGGAAGCCGAAGTGGTAGTCAACAGGATGTAGCCTCTCGTTGGTTAGGGTGATCACCGCCTCCGTTTTGTTCTGAATGTCGTTCTTGTTTCGGTGTCATCAAGAGATGCAATCGTTCCCAATAATAATCAATAAAACGTGAATAATGTACAATGTGACCTCTACCATTTCCAAGCCCGCTACGCCAACCGGACACTCTTGACAACTTTGGATATACCAGATTTTTCTCCATCATACCTGCCGCCAGATTCAGCAAGGCCACCTTTGTACACGGCCTTCTGGGATGAAACCCTTTTATTTGCTTTTTCGAACTTCTCGCGTTTTTTAACTCGGGGATTCCGCGCACTTTTTGGTCGATGGGGTGTCAGACCCCTGTTGGTGAGAATGGTTTTGGTGAGGGACCTCGGCCCATCCGTAGTCTCCGCTTCCAAATTCGACCTGAACATGATATGAATCAACTGGAGAGCAACAGTAAGAAAAGGTCACTTACCTCAACGAGCCTTTCATGGACTCATAGTCCTCTTTTTTCTTTTCTTTCCTTCGCTTGGATGCTGCCTTCACAAGATTATAGTATCCATCGAGGTCGGTCTCTTCCTTGCTTTCGTCGTCCTGATCCTGGTGATTGGGTATTGAATCTGGCTCGGCATCATCAAATCCTGCGACAACTTGCTTCTTGACAGGAACCTCTTTCCTCTGCCTGCGGTCACGGTATGGTATGTCATCGTCGCCGCCAAGAGCTTGCCGTGCACCCCGCCTCTTCGCACTAGCACTTTCAATCTTCGCCGTATGGAATTGCAGCGACTTTCGCCGAGCACCTTTATCGACCGCGTCGGCATATTGCAAGGATAGCGCTTCTCCAAAGACATCTGATACATCGTCTTTTGAGGGATTTTTCGTCACTTTGGTTGGTTTGAAGTCGGGCTCGACGAGGTCGAAAATGGGCTTTGGCGGCGCTGATGAATCGTTGGAGATTTTTCTTTTCTTCTTTGGGGGCTTTGGTGAAGTTTCTGCCTGTCGCTCGTTCGCCAAATTTCCCGGGTCAGAAAACGCCTCTTTGATAAGTTCGCTTAATTCATGTGGGTCGAGGCCATAGCGACCCCTCAGATTTTTCGTGATTTGGAATCCATCCAGTTCCAGTCCCAGATCCATATCGATATCCTCATCGTCTTCATCAGATTCAACTTCAGAATCAGATAAAGCAAAACCCAGATCTTCAAGGGTCGTAAGACCTTGTTTGAGGGTCAATAATCGTGCCATGATAGGATGCGTTTTAAGTGTTTCCGGTTTTTGCGCACGTCTTTCGTTTGCGCGAAGATATAGATAGAACGCCAAAGTAGTCATGTACGTCAATAATGTCTCTATAAATGACTCAACGAGGTGCCATAGACAATAGGAAAACAACTCACGGTGATGGAGATGCACCATACTGAGACTGAGAGCGTCAGGATTTTCGGATTGTAGCCTGTCCAAGACGGTCAATATATTCAGGACAGAATGCACTGAGATTCAAGCGTACTTCTCTAATTTTAGACGAGTTCTTGAGAGGTTTTGGACTGAATCATCCCAGTCGCTAGCTAAAGCAAGCGCCTCGGGATTATTCTTTTCGAGCAGTCGCAGTAATGATTTTTTGTCGTCCAGAAAAATAGGCGGAACGACGGGAACGGAAACCATAAGATTAAAGTCACTTTTGAGATTGGTGAGTAGAAAGTTAAGCATCGGCCCAATGTCCAACATACTCTATTATGTTACTCTCATCCCTTGGGTCGTTCAGGCCGAAGTCGGTGTCATTCATTCCGTCCCGTGATATTTTTTGTAAGCGCAAAGCTTCACTTTCCTCCAGAGCGATAGCTTCCTCATCGTCCGATTCAATTTGAGCGGCATTTGACGAGTAGTACGCCGATGCGTTGCGTCCCCAAGACTCTTCTTCTGACGATTCCTCGGAGGAGGAGGAAGAAACAGCTTTGCTTTTTTTCTTCGTTAGCTTCTTATCTTTCGATTTTGATGACTTTTTCTTAGGGGGCTCATGAGCTTCACCTAACTCCTCTTCGTCGCCCTGTTCGGCTAGTTCTTCAGAGTCACCCTCATCTAGGCCTTTAAGGGCAAAAACTTCATCATATTCTTCCAGATGTTCATCAACACTTCCTCCATCCAGGAGGATCTTGTCGCGCGAGGCATGAACTATGGAATATTTAGACGACTGTCACGGACACCAGCAGACACGCACATTGATCTTCCTCGTCCAGGGGTATATCTGATAACGTATTCCATTTCTCTAGGCTCGCATCCGAACGTTTAAGAGGGCGGGGACGCTTGTTCTTGTTTGAACTGCTTTTTGGACGTCGCGGCATTTGGAAGGGTAACGGCAACCTAAAATTAGGCAGGATCGTAGAAATACACAAGATATGGTCCAGTACTGTATACCACTATTCTACAAGGTGACTAAAAATCCGTTCTATATCGTGCATGGTATTACAAGTTACGATATTTTGGGTTTGGGCTTTGATGTGGATCTGTACAATGCATCTATATGAACGGAGTGCAAGACAACCCGGACTAATGCTTACGCTTCGGCAGCAAGATTTTTCATTATTGTCAATTTCCCAGAAGAGGCCGCAGAGGCAACTTGTGCTTCTATGGAACTACCTATCTTTGCAGACAAGGCCTGCGCAGTACAAAATTTTGATCAGCTAATTGACGTGATTGCAAGGTGAGGATCTCTAACTTTCTGTATGGCCGCCTGCTTCACGAGTGCCGGTTTCTTTGGTGCGATGTACTTTTTTCCTTTCTTTAGCACCGTGTTTTTCTGTCTGATAGAAGGCGACTTGCTTTGCAAGCCTTTAGTCTTCCCTTGCACCATCTTTGAGCGGGAACAGGTAGAAATGAAAAGTTCCCACGATACAAACCCGCCAACCTCCGCTCTGCACCGACTGTTTTGAGGGTGTCGGGCATCCATGATTGCACCAAGCTCTAACATTTTGCGATTGCGGGCTAGCTTACACAAAGCTTCCCAGGTGAATACCATTCACTGTGTCTATAGCTGCACTACTAAGTCGCCGTGAAGAGGAGATACCATGACCTGGCCACAATCCCTTCCAAGGCGAGCAAGAAACCCATCGTTTCTTATGGACCTCCGGGCTATAGCGCTGTCTCTGGCCACGTTGCGACCGTCTTTGGTTGTACGGGATTTCTTGGCCGGTACCTCGTGGCTAAGCTAGGTAGGAAGAAAAGGCCACAGTTTACACATGAATTGAACAAGGCGCACAGCGAGGGCAGGAACTCAGGTCATCATTCCATACCGCGACGAGGACGAAGTTCGATTATTTAAACCTATGGGGGATTTAGGCCAAATTGTTCGGATGGTGAGTATCCCCGTATGTTTAGTATTCTAGTCCTTTGAAGACTTGCAACAGGAATGGGACCTCCGGAATGAGGCTCAAATAGCTGAGTGCCTAAGGCATTCAGATATAGTTTACAATCTCGTGGGCCGTGACTATGAGACAAAGTAAATATAGCTCTCATATTGCCTAATTCTCGTCTGACGCGCTCGTTTCTCAAGGAATTTCGATTATGCGGCTGTCCATGTCGCAGGTGCGGAGAGGATCGCACAGATTGCTGCTCAGGAGGGGGTTTCGCGATTTGTTCATGTATCTCACCTAAACGCACACTTGAACTCTCCATCTAACTTCTACCAAACGAAAGCTGAGGGTGAAGAAAGGGTCAAGACGGTATTTCCAAATGCTACCGTCATTAGACCAGGGAGCATGTTCGGCTATGAAGACAAATTCTTGAACAACATGGCTAGTAAGTTATGAATCGCGTCGGGTAAAGGACAGTCATTAACTTCCTTCCCATAGTTTGGCCCATTTGGTGGAAGCTAAACCATGCGGAGACAAAAATACGCCCAGTGCATGTACGTTTTGTGTCTCCGCAGATCACCGCAATAGGATAACTATTAGATGTCATTTAGGTCATGGACGTTGCCCAAGCCCTCGCCAACTTGGCTGCCTTACCCCAAATATCCCGCACTTTGTCGTTGCCCGGGCCATCCACGCTGACGTACGAGTATTTGTTGGACCTTGTCTCTTCCGTCTCTCTTCGGCCACCAACACGGGCTCCCGTTCTTCCAAAAAGGGTCGCCACTCTTCTCGCAAAGGCTGCCCAAGGCATCTGGTGGCCAGCTTTGAGTCCAGACGAGGTGACAAGAAGGTATCTCGACGATACTGATATACCCGGCGATTGGGATGCGATCAATGTCGTGCCGTCAGAGATAGAGCAACATGCTATCACGTACTTGAGAAGATATCGATCAGCGTACGTTTTGAAAGTTTACTAATTTTTTTTACTAGAATAACATGGTTTTGTGGTGCAGAGACAACTTCGTGCGGCCCGTGGTTTTCCCTTCGAGGCCAATATTTGCCGTGAGTTTAATTTTTTGCTATATTTTACATCAGTTGATGTTTTTCATAGACTGAGGCGGAATAAAGAATGGAGAGTTTGGTGCATTCTTGGACAATGTTTTGACATTAGAAAACTCGTAGATATATCTGTCCAAGAACCGGAATAAGGCTAGACATAAGAGAAAGGCCATGTAGGGCAAGTACTAGTGAAGGCCATGGCTAAAGTTTATTGAGTGGAGATTCCACACGTTCTCGATAGAACCACACATGGGAAACGGGCTTATGGTAAGGTAGGAGTGCTACACGTGTCAAAATTAATCCATGGAAATGCATTTACTGAACCATGAGCGCACAAGGCTAGAAGCCCGGAGGAACCAAAGCTTTTGACTGGTTAGGGTTTGAACCCGATGATGGAGGATAAAGAGATGGGGAGAGCATCTAGGGAGGCTTGTTAAACACCTCTGAGGTAAATAAAACCATGTGTGGGCTTACCTGTTGTGCGCCTTGCTGCTGCTCCAACATTTCCTTTTCTTGGGCAACAATTTTTGCTTCATCCTCCAAGCTGAGGGCAAGGGGAAGAGCGACGAGAAGGGCGGAGGTGGTAATGACCCAGACAATGTTCCCTGCAAATTTTCCTCCGGTTTTTATCCATGACGCTGTTTTTGAGACACGGGCAGAGATGCCATGACGAGTTGTTGGTGGGACAATGTCCTTGAGGGCAGCAAGGCGGTCAAGGAAGGACTCCTCAGCCTCGAGCGAGGAATCTAGTGAGGACAAAGAGACTGAAGAGGAAGTACGTGATGAAGAAGGGGAGGCATAAGGAGAATTGGCATCGACGTCCTTTTCCTCAACGATTTGGACCTTGACCATTGTGGGAAGGATGAATGCGGTAAAATTTGCGGCACCGAAGTTGGGGGGGCTTTGGCTAAATTAAGAATAGATAACACCTATAAGTCCAGACTTATGACGCTTCATTACTCTGACGACTCTTCTCATGCCGCAGGACAACCATCATCCCCCTAGTCTGCCTCCTCAACAAGGCATCTGTCCCTTCTCTTTCTCCTTCTTCTTTCTCATCTTTCTTCAGGCCTCGTTCTTCCCACCCCTTCCGTGCAAAACCAGATTCATGAGCTAGCAAAAACCCTGCCCCCCCCAAGGAAACAAAATACTGCCTGCGATGCTTGCAGGCGCGCCCTTTTGAATCATCCGTGAACCGTCCTGTTCTGACCTCCCATCCAGAGCGAGAAAAGTGAAATGTCACCGTGCGCCAGGGCAGGACAAGGTCAGTCCTCCTAATTTCATCCTTACCGCTATATCCATTGTTTCCATAGTGCCAGGTACCGCTCTCTTGAGCTCTTCAAACCCCTCCTTAAGCTCGCACCTATCACAGCACTGCCTCACCAAAAACTACCCTTGCACGTTCGTCCTTGCTTCTTCACAGGTGACAGGACTGGTATTCACTGTTTATTAGACATTATGTGCAACAAGCTACAAGTGAAAGGAAGCGAAATTCATCAATGAACAGACGGCCTAGAACCATAACACAAGGACTCCCCAGGTGAGTCTACGTTATACGGATCACCCCACTCCCAGTTTTCACCTTGTTGCAGGTAAGGTGTATATATTTTCATTGATATACTTTTGATGTCCGTAGCATGACCCCGGGTAACTTGAGAATGTAACGTTTCATCTTTGCATATTGCGCTTTAGCTTCCCTTATATGCTCCGAATAGCGGTATTCCACCACAAGATCAGATCCTCGGCGGTGTCACTCCCTTCGTTAATAGTTCGGTACCCCTCCTTGTCAGGTACGGCTTTCAGCCCAATATTACCCTCACGACGTCAAGTCGGGACGTGTTATCCTTTGTGTTCGCACCTCCGGATAATATCGGGTGAGTCAAGAGAGAATTGGCAATCATGCGTCCAAGAGATGACGATCAGGCAGCAGTGATGCGCCCGCCGGTTCACCTAATCGCCCTAAATCCCTTTACGATGTTTGGGGCGAAGAAGCGCATAAGCTCGAAGATAGCATTTTTAAGGCTGAGTGTGTATTCTTCCATTCCATTGCGTAACAACAATTCGGTCAAATTAGTCCGTAAATTTACATCATCCGGACTGTCCCGTACTAATTTGGCACTTAGATTTTTTTGAATGTATCATGATGGACTAATGATCAATATCGACAGGTTTGCACTGGATCTCGTTGAAGTGTACTTCCAGATTGTTCATACCAGAATACCACTTCTTAACCCTATTCAATTTCGAAATCGCTTGCAATTGACTTCATCAACAGGCGAAAAGCCTTCGCATCCTGCGCTCGTCGCCACTGTTTTGGCCTGGGGTTCAAAATTTTCAGAACATCCTTTATTAATCGCTGACAGGAAACGCAATGGAGGTCAAAGTCTCCTTGCCAAGACATTGGTGGACAGGGCACGAGATCTGGCAGAGGCTCTCAAAATCCATCGAGTTCCATCATCGGATCATGTCGTAATCTGCTTACTGATAGAGCCTTTGCAAAGCCGTCAGTTCCTTGTTGCTATTTTTACTCTGCGACTCATTATTTCAATAGAAAATCCAGACGAGCCCAATGGTATATTGTTCAAGGCTTGAGCATGAACTTGACTAACAAAACGTCCAGGGTTCCACGGGTTCTGGTTAAGATCCGCAGTGCGGCACTTGTTAGATTTACAAGCAAGCATTGCTTTTCAAAGACGAAGAGTTCCTTATTCTAACTCTTGGTCAGATCAACCACAAGTCGGTAATGACTACCATCTCAGATCCTGAAAGCAGGGGAACCATGATTTTTGCCTGGTGGATGGCATGCATATGCGATGCTTATGGATCCGTGTATTATCGCCGCAAAGCCATGCTGGATGACGATGACTACGACATTGATTTCTACACCGCAGAGCCGATTAGCCCGGAATCGGTGGATCCTCATAACCCAGTGCCATCACCTCGTGATCAGTTGGAGGTAGCAACTTTTCGTCATCGTTTATGGGCATGACTCACGTTCCTCTAGTTTTTGGTTTGTCGGCCCTCACCTATGAAAAAAATACCTTAGCTAAGACTCCTAACAAGGGATATTATCGGGCTGCCCACTCGCTTGCAAGAACGGCGAGAAAAATGTCGCGACATCTATGGAAACCTGTAGTCGAATCTGATGGTATCCCATACGACCTCATATGTACGCTCAGCCAAGAATTATCTCAATGGAGAACCGATTATCTTCAACACGTAGGAGTTCCAAACGGCCTGGCAGCGGATTGGGATTTTGTCTCGGTTAGTAAAACGGGATACACGATGTTTACCGCCTTCTGAATTGCAATTTACTTCAGGCCGTTTCTTCTTGTGCCAGCGACGCTACATACCATCTTATGTGGATTATATTATTTAACGCGCTGGACGACTTTGGTGTGAAAGAAGAAACTATCCTCGCAAGTCCTCCGAACACCAGCCATCCCCAGATTGACAATGTTAAGCGCAAGGTCGCAGACGAAGCCCTGCATGGCGCCCTCAGAATTGCTGGACTCGTACGTCAGGCCGCATTCATTTATTTACAAATGCTGAATAGGTTGAAAGGCTGGCGTGCTGACATCAAATCAATATCTCGTAAGCCACATCTAAGCCGCAAATGAATAATTGGGGAATAACGTATTTTGTCGATCAGAAACTAGACCCTGCCGTGATGCACGTCAGCTGCAATTATGCCGGAATGCTGTTAGCTCGCCTTGGACGTCCAGAAGTTTCCAATTGTATCGCAGGCATGGAGCAGTACAGTGCAGCATATGAAGAAGCCAGAGACCTAGCCACAGAAATGAAACGCACATACCACCAAGCGCGGTCAGGAGAACTGGAGCTTAATCATATGGCTCCAGTTACACCCCGAATCACCAGGCATAACACCGCGACTATCACGGAGCAGCAGGTTGTAGTAGGGAACGGTACACCCAAAGTGAGTCCCTCTTGCCCGGACACCCCCGTTAGGCTCAAGGACCTTTCCTGCAGAGTCAGCCTTCTTTCGGCCACCCTCCGTATTGACAGTGATCCCTTTGTAGCAATTGACTCGTACAGCTTCATTATCTTTGTTATCGTGGATTGCTTCTGCAGTGTTTGTAGAACAATGTATCAGATGGCCCCTCTTTCTGGATTATTTTATGGTGTTTTTAGCAGTTGTTCCGATGAATCTAATGTATGCAGATACTTCGGCTATGCTCATCAAGGGGACGTCGTAACTCTATCCAAGCGAGACACACGTACAAAGTCCGAGAATACAGAATCATCGACAGGGTATGAAGATTAAGCATAAGAATGTAACATAAAAGGTCTGTTGGTGCGATGCCTAGTAAGTACAAATGCAATTTTCATACACCAATGCATGCCATCTGATGGTAAAAAAAAAAAAAAGAAGCACGAATCAATGGTCGTAAACGAGGCTGTGAGATAAAAGGGTGGATCTGGTGGGGAGGCGGTGGTACCTGGCAGATGCTGCTACGCCTTATCGATGAGCGTACCAGTTGATTCCTTTGTCATCCTCTGTGCGAGTTTGGCAAGGAAATCGTCATCCTTGAGGGTGATCAAGTAGTCCCTCCGAGGGTAGCTGTCCAAAAATTGGCGGAGCCTTGTTAGTGCTTCGTACGCCTGATCCATATTTGGTACTGGTTCCGCACTGTAATCAGGAGGACCATGTTGATCACCTTGAAATCGAGCGGGAAATGAGACGTCATTCCTGGGATGCTGTTCCGACGTCGGAGAGCTCTGCAGGACGGAAGCGCCTTCCAGTATGGGGTAGGTCCGTTCCGACTGTGAGTAGCTAGGCCAAGGGGGAGGCGGGTATGGTGGCGAGCCATTGCCCAGTCGGCCGACAGTCGGCTGCAAAGCTTGTTCCCGAACTGGCGCGACCGCATTGGAAATAGGAAGCGGATCCATGGCAATATACGCATTCCTGGCGCGAACATCTTTACTATCGCCAGTCAGCTTACCGTTTTTTATCCCCTGCCGCTGCTTAAAGTTCTCGATCCAGCCTGAACTGGCTTTGAATCTTTCTTCCGGTATATCGAATTGCTGAGCAACTTCCTTCGCTTTGGTGCGAATCAAAGAATCGGTTATGGGTATTTGTTGCTTATCGCACTCCTTGAGCCATGGCTCGAGTGCCTGCTCGATGTCTGGGAACTTTGAGCTCCTAAAGGGAATGTCAATATCATATGTTAACACTACAGGGGAGTGGCTTTCCTGTGCTTCGAGATATAATTGTAATCATCGAGTGGCTGCCTTAGCCATTTATCCTTATGCTTCAGAATCTTGCTGACAGTGCTGCGCTCCACGTGCCATATCATAGCCATGTCTTCCTGCCTAGCATTGGGATTTTTCTCCGCATACTCACAGATCTGCCTACGCTGCGCATTGCAAAGGCGTTGCTTCTTGTGCTTCACACGGGGCGGTACGACTGCGTGTACGGTGGTTGAAGTGCGAATTGGTCCACCTTCGTAAGCTGTGCCGGATAGGGACACAGATGACGTAGTAGAGGGAGATCCCTGACGTGGTTCGACTGGTGTCTGCACGCTCGGCTCAGATCTAGGTTGGTTAGGATAATATGGGTACGGAGAATATGGGGAAGTGACGGATGTCGGAGTCATTGGCTTATAACTAGGAGAATGGTGTGGTAGCAATGCACTATCAGTGGTGAGCGACAAGCGATCGCGATGGGCCTGTGCTTTGGCCGCCTCCGGTGTCTGGGGACGCGAGCTTGTAGACGGCGCGAAATAAAGGTCAGAGCGAGGCCGCTGTTGTGGAGGGGACAGCGAAATTGTCAATAAAACACTGGTCAGATTAGTTCACCGACACACATACAGGGACAGGACCTTGGCGGTCTCCTCTCGTAAGAGTGGACGAGACTGACATTGGACGGCCGAGAATCGTTTGGTCAAGGGTAGCACGCTGCCGGCGTGTTAATACCCGATCGGGACCGATAACAGGCTCTACCTGGGGAAAGGAGGAATGTATTGGTTTATCGGATGTGATAGCCGAAGTATTAACTGCAGCGTGTTGATGGGTCTGTGGCTGGTAGGGCGGTGAGGGTACTGAGGAGGCGGGTGAAGGATAATCAAGATCGGAGGCGCGATTCTGGAGAGAGAAAAACGAAGGCTGGTGTATGGGAGATACCTGAGACGGAGCCCAACAGGGATTGGACAAAGACGCGTGCATTGAAGATGCGCTCGTGTTGATATGGCTTTCTTCTACTGGCAAGCCATGTCCCTGCAAGTATGGAGGCAGATTCGTGCTGTCCATGAAGTGGAGGGCGAGAACGTCTTCAATGGAGGTTCCGCACCATATACCCCTTGAGAGTAGCCGAGGTCTTGGAGGAACCCCTCGACTTATAAGCCTCACCTGGATTTCTGCATAAGCTTCGGAACAATTTAGTCAAGGCGATCTTTCCAATTATGGGTCAATGTCACAGCCAGCCTTCTTTGACAACCTTGTCTCTTCCATTGTCTTTCTCTTGTCTGTCTTTGCACTGCTTTCTCCCTCGCAACACTCTTTTTCTTTGCTGCTGCCCGCTTGTGAGCAGGTATCGCCACAATAAACTATTATGCAGACCTGCAAACAACGTTGTCTGTCTATGCGGCGTTTTCCGCCTTGCGCGCCACTCGGGCCATGGGTTCTACGGAAATGAAACCACACGACCTCTGCTCCTGTTAATATTCTCCTGTATAGTGTCTCCGTCTATATCCTGCTAATGAATATGAAAACGGTAGGTTCCCGGCCCATTCGTATATGCATCCTTCCCGAAAATTCTGTTTGGCAGTCTGGCGATCAACTTCCACTCGGGGGTTATAAAACGCTGTACTATGCAGGCGTGCTTGTCTCGCCGGCTTCTTGGGCCCATAGCGCCACAAATAGCATTAGGTCCTTCCTATCGCCTGACAGGAGCACCCCCAGACGAGATGCTAGGCCATCTCGTTTTTTCAACGTGTCCGTAACACGAAAAATACGCCCGATATCAAAATCTTGATCCACGGCGTACAGCAGTTACATTTCCAATTCGAAGAGCTAAGGAGCGGTGCAAATAGTCTTATTCCTTCTCTTTGCCCTACGCCTACCGGCCATTCTTCAGATAGATACCCAAGCTGTGTACACAGACGGGCTACATTGATCGATTGAAGCAGGGTGGTCGTACATACACATCACAGGTTGCTTTGCATACTGTTAAATGACGGAAATGGATTCTGTCTTTGGCCTCGTGTTCGGAATGGGTTCCATTCCGGTTCCAACATGCTGCTTCCAGGCCATGCCTTAGGAACACGTTACCCGTGCATTTATGATATTTGATAGCAATACTGAACCTTTTAAAATACATTATACCTGCTTCAGGATTAGCGCCTGACTCCAACGATCCGTATTATGTGCATGTACCCAGGGGTCCGGCTTCCTGCGTTAGCCGATGTCATAGCTGGCGAATCTACCAAGTCATTTATTCCTTGTTCATCGGCGGTGCACTATCCGCGGTTCCAAGCTGGTTTCCAATAAGCGCTCATGTAGTTAAACTTGAGGAGAAAATAGCTGTATTTTTTTTCTGGAACAGGATTTCACCCTAACTATCGGACGTCCCAAACTGTGTGAGACTCAGTTGTATATTCTAAAAATAGCATCATAAGGCACCCTGATATGGTAAACAAAGTCCTTGCTCTGAGTTGGAATCTATTTTGGTCTCAGTCCCAAAACCTCGGCCCTTGCGGACAGCCCAGGCAACAGATGAGTTCGCAGGAGCGTTCATGTCCGCGGTTTTTGCGTTGATGATATGAATGTCAGCTTCGCGGGCGCATTCGGAATATGAGTCAAGTGATTCGGAACGTCACGGAGGTATAGATCTTGTGCAGCGCTATATATACGTTGTCCTTTCTTTGTGGGACCCGTTATCATGATTAAGACGTCAAGCAAGCGGCTATTATTGCTGCACATCCATGGACCCCTTCGCCCTACAGGGGTTTCCCCTCCGCTCAGACGAACCTTACTATCCACCGCTGTTACGCGAGCCAATCCCCGGCTAAGCAGCAGTACGTCATCGGATTCTTTTCATCCATCTCTGCAAAACCTTATCGCCCCCGTCTCTACTAGATTCCGATCCATTGACAAAACCAGATGCTGTTAGCACCGTTCCAAACTTCCGTGGCGATTGGGTACTTTTCCATCCGGTATACTCGCCAGAAGAGCTGAGAGCCGTTGAGGTTCGAACAACATATCCATTTGAATCAAACATAAAAGCTTTTTACAGCCCCTCCACCTGGAACCAACGACCTTTGCGGACAAGGTCGCACATGGCCTTGTCAGGCTAGCACGGACACTATTTGATCTCGTGTCCGGCTACAAACATAACCAGATTCCGCAAGACAAGTCAATGTCTCTCGAGGAGCTCAGGAAGGCAGGATATGTACTAGATGATAGAGCCTGGTTGACGGTCAGATGAGGTCATTTTCGGAAGTCTCATCTTACGAAATCCGCAGCGTATTCTATTTCTTGAAAGCATAGCGGGTGTGCCAGGAATGGTTGCTGCAACGCTTCGTCATCTTACAAGTCTTAGACTGATGGTACGTATTATGAATATACAAGCGGTTCGTGATCCTGATTTTCTCCAGCGCCGCGATAATGGATGGTAAGCGATGCCCAGGCACAACCGAGTTTGATAAATGAATGTTCTTGAGGATACATACCTGCCTCGAAGAGGCAGAAAACGAAAGAATGCACCTAATGTAATCGATGCTGCGTGCAGATCAATTATGGAAGCTGATCAAATTACTAGGACGTTTATGACATTGCGCCAGCCATCCATCTTGATGCGAGGGATGGTTCTTGGTGCACAAGGGGTGTTTTACAATTTGTTTTGTGAGGTTACTCAGGTTGCTATGTTTGCTCTGCGCTCACTTATAGCAGTCCTTTCGTACTTGATCTCACCCAGAGCATCCCATCGCTTTGTTGCATATTTGGAAGAGGAAGCGGTAAAAACATAGTAAGGTGTTAGCTCCTCTAGCTGGTAGCCTTTGATTCAACAGTCGCTCAGTACAAACTGCATAGCAGAATTGGAGGCAGGACGAATTCCTGAGTGGTAGTATATTGATTCACTTGAATTATTCAGGTTATGTTCATTTTTTTTCTCCAGGTCAAACAAGCCGGCTCCTCTCATTGCCATTGACTATTGGCGCCTCCCATCAGACGCAAAACTGATTGATGTACTGTACTCGGTGAGATCGGATGAGACGACTCATCGGTTTGTCAACCATAGTCTCGCCAATCTCAACCCGTCCGCGGATGTGAATCCTTTTGCGTTCCGTGAACCTGACATGTTTGTCAAAGGCAAAAAGGCTGGGTGAGTACCTGCAGGATCTTCTTCAGCGTGGGGAGCTAATAATGTGTGGGGATGTAGTTTCGATAGGACTGAGTCGAAACAGTACGTTGAGGAATCACGAAAGCTCCTCTCCAAGGAGTCTGGCGGAGGCCTTGCCCACTGATAATTAATTATTGGCATAAACATTTGAGGTCTTCGATTTGTAGTACTTGCACTATACTCCCCACTCCAATAAGATTTCAGCACTGCGCAATGTCACTGGCAGTGCAATCTCGTTGTAGCCGATTTTCCTTCCTGGTCGACTACGGGACAGGAGGCGGCGCTGCACAACACGTGCTCAATTTCGTCATAGTTGCTTTTCTGCTGCAGGATGTCAAGATGCGACCATGGATTCTCTCGCTTGTTTCTTGGACCTATGCCAGAGAAGGTACTGGACAGTCTGAAGAAGAGCTACGAAAGGCGAGGGTACGTGGATTTGGAAGCTGACGAAGAGCAAGCGTTCGCTGCTCCGCACCTTGTAAAGGAGCACGCATTCTCCTTCTTCGTGCGCGAGGGCGGCTCGGCGGAAGAGTGGGACGATCAGGTGCAGAAGAATATGCGAAAGAATATGATGGATCACTGGCGCAACAGCGAGTGGGGCAAGGCGCTTCGCGACCGCGCAAATGAGCGTGAATCAACGGACCACTGGATTGGGACCAGCTTCGAGATTGGCAATTTTCTTGGGTTGAACTTAATGAACCCAACCCATCCAGTCATGGATGGTATTCAACCCTCAGCGGGACCCTCACAATTTCTGGGAGCTTTGGGACAAACACCGCCCGGGGCGCCCCCTTCTGGCTCTTTAAACACCTTTTCTCGTTCAGATCCGGCATTTCCAGTAGCAGGCCCGAGTAGTGATCTCAACCTGAATGGTTCATCTACAAGCAAAAACCTACGGAAGACGGTTTCACTATCCGAGCCTAGCAAGCCACCGTTGGACGCAGAAGTTACAAATAATGTGCCCGAAGATAGTGCCCATTGTGGCAACTTCCTTGATCCGCAGGAGAACGATACGGTCATGAGTGCGGAGGCCTCTTTCGCACCCTTACTTCCTGATAATAGGCCCGATGATGGTATCCTGAAAGGTACTAGTATTTCCTGGTGTATCCATGCATTCACCTGAATGGTGGAGAGAGATAGGATGCTGGTCCAAGTATACTACTCAGAAACCAGCTTGTCCACCCATCAGTTTGACGAGGAGTTTCATCGCACGGCCCGAGACCTGGAATTTGAGGCCCGCGGAGAATATCTCGTAGCATTCAGGAAGACTCAAATTGAGCTTTATGGCGATTATGTATTTATCCTTTTCCAGGTTCAAGAATAGTGCTGACATGTAAACAGGACTTCCCCTTCAGGGAATGGCTTAGCGGGCACAAGCGTCTCGCGTTTGTCATCCCCATCGGTACTCGGACGCGACTGTCGATCTATTCCTTTGTGGATTTGACCTTTTGCTTGACCTACTCCGCGGAAGATGCTGTTCCAGACCGTGCTAGGATGCGATGGGGGCCCTTATTTTATAGAGAGGGTTCCAAAATATTCATCTTTAGGCTTCGGTCTCGTTCTAGAGCTTATGAATGGATATGGAAGCTCTGGTATGCTGGTCTTTTTTTCTTACTTACCTAACTCATATCGCATATCTGAAGGCTGCAACTAGGGGGGCGACTTCCAAAAGCAATGGAAATAAAGAATCCCACTCTAAATGCAAGCGTCACCATTGATATCTTAGAAACCAACATAGAGGGAGTCTACGAAGCATTTAACCGCGAGAACCTCATAAGGTTGTGCATCGAGACGCTTAGTTCCATTCATGATTGGTCAGGATTGATCCAACGTGAAATCGCAAACGGAAAACAGGTGGCATTGGCGTGGCGTGTTGGTGCCTACCTTGACTGGGTTTGGCCGGAAACAGGTGTAGATGGGAAGGTGCGAAGATGGGCGGTGCTCTGTGGCTTGGCAGTGAAAGAGGTACGCACATCAATTCCTTTCCAGCTTGTCTGGCTCGCTTATCTTGATGGTAGTCGTTGAAGTCAGCGTCTCTGGAAGTTCGCCTAGCAGATCATACTCCGACTCACATCCATCTAAGGAATGGCAACAAAGTTGAAGAGCCGCCTGGGATAGAAGGTTATCTTAAGCAGATACGCCCGAATTCTACTTTCAAGCACAGTGTATATCTATCGATACATGATGGCAGCCTATTCGTTCTTCCCACCCACCATACATATCCACCATCGCCTCCAGGATTCCTTCCTCACGATCCTTATTCACCGTTTGCAGAGGTCAAGGCTCCACGGCAAGCTGAGATTTGGCGTGGCGCTTTGCAGATTATGCACGCTTCCGGCGTCTGTGATCTCAGAAATGTCCTAGCAATACGGCGTGCCTTTCAATTGGTTCCAGTTGCCGTTCACGATGAACACAGAGAAGACAATGATGGCAACGTTTTTTTAACTGAAGCTCCGCCCGAGGATAATGAAGATGGTGGTAATGATGGAGATTCCAAGGCTCTAACGCACATGCGACGGTCCTTCGAATTGCTGCTGAAAAATGGTCACGTAGTGAGGTTTGAGGTGCGCATCTCGAAGCAGACAAAATAGGGTTTAACGCCTTACTTGGTTAGGCTCACTCTCGCCGACTAGCAGTTGACTGGATAAATAGGTTGCGCGCTCTCGTATTCTATTGGACAAGAAGACATTACTCTGATGCCCAGAACGAAATGGAGCTTGCACAGGCTAGCCGAGCCCGCCTCACACCGCGCATACGTTATTGTGAACGCGGCACACATATATCTTCCGCCTTCCCTGATTTGTCAGTCATGTCAACGCCGAGTAGAATATTTAATTGGTGTGTCCTTGAAGGGTGTCGGCCCATCGTTCGATATGGTAAACTGTTCATGAAGAAGGGCTTACGGGGCCAGTATCGGTTGGTGCCACTCTGTAGTCCTTCGTGTCATTGCCGACGTCCTGCGACAGATTCGTGCAAATGTACCTTATTCCTAACCATTTGGTGCAATACCGTATTCGGCCAAACTCAGTATTACATTCCACTTTCAAGAGGGTCTGCCTGTCCGATGCGTACGTGTATTCCGGCTATGCGGCTTCCCTCTCGCTTCCAGAAGGAGAATATGACCCAAGTAAACCGCCTGCGGGACGCCGATATCGGGACGGACTCGAAACCGATGATAGCGATGAGGACACTATGTTTGTAATCCATTACCGTCCACATCCTAGAACCGTTCAAGACGTGTTATATCACACTGATGTCGTCGCCAGCGTACCGCCGCTATCATCAAAACGGAAGACGCTCATTTTTCGATCTCGCAGTAAGTTGGAGCGTGACTCCTGGTGCTGGGCAATTAACTGTGAAATCGAGAAAGCGATCAGAATACGGAAGGATAGGGAAGATGCAATTCGGAACAGCGGCAATGTGATACCCTTACAGCAGTCTTAGCTTTTTCTCGACAGGTATGATGATGAACTTTGTTTACGATGTACATTACGACATATGTTCTGCTACTGCTTCTTGGGTTTCTTTACCCTGCGAAGAATCAGATCGTGAGAATGGCCACTAGGATGGTTACATACCCATATCTACTCCTTGAGGTGCACCGACCCACGACAGACCCAAAGTCCAAAGCACCCCGCACGATCTTATAACTAGTTGTTGTTTAGAAATGAAGTATTGTACGCAGTGGAACATCGTACCCGACACCTGGAAGATCTTGAGTTCTTCCCCCTCGCACGAGAACAACGCTGTGTTCTTGTAGATTATGTCCCTCTCCTTGAATATACGCCATAACCGTGTTGCCATTAGAAAGTTTAACACGAGCCACTTTCCGCTTGGCCGAATTAGGTTTCTTTGGTGTTAAAGTAATAATTTGCACGCAGACACCTTTTCGCTGGGGCGAACCGCTGAGAAGAGGTGAATTAGGCTTGGACAGCTCTTGTGGTTTTTTGCGTCGCATTGCCTGATTCATGGTGACGCCTACTGACAGAGAAGGGTGAAAAGATCGGAAGCTATAGCGGGGAATGTTGGCTGCATTCCTGTGTACGCTATTGGGATGAGAAAAGGCCAGCTGAAGTGAAGGCGCTGCCCGAGTAATTCCTCGTAAGAGGCCCAGCATGAGTGGGAGCAGAATTGATGAGGTAGACCAAACCAAGACAAATATTCCTGGACGCGTCGGCGGCGCCACCAACATGCCGTCGTATGCTCGCGCCAAGCGTGTCAACCGAAATCGCTTCGCATCTGATATTGAAGAAGATGAGGTTATGCAAGACTTGATTCCGAATGGACCTGCAGAGAATGGGGATGAGGATGAGGAAATCACCATTGTCGTGCCTACCGTGAAGAAGGAAAAAGGAAAGACCGTAGACAAGGGAAAACGCAAGCAAGTCGAAGAAGATAACTCGGACGGACACGTTGAGGGCGAGGACACGGGAGATGAGAGTGACGACGACGATAGTGCGAGAATAGACGTGACGAATTTCAGAGATCAGCCATTCGGCAGAACAGAGCTGACAAAGATCAAGGGCCTTGCTAGCGACTGGGAAGGGTTAGATAAAAAGATACAGCAAAGCTGGGGTGGCGTCAGACAGGTCGCTGTAGCCATGGCGGAGGTGGCAGAAGATGAACAGGGACAGAAGGTTCGCCGGTGCAGCAACGTCAAGTGATATGTCTGACACCGATCTCAAGTCTTTGGATGAACTTGACCGGGCCATGAGAGAGCTTATCGACATGTCTGCGGAGATGAATGTGCATAGAGAAGTACTTGATGAGATGTACCAGAAAGTTGCTCAAGGGGACCAAATAGTGAGTCCGGCAGTCCCACTTGACGATGCGCTCTAACTCATACCGCGCATTTATAGAATGACGCTATGGACAGATACCAAGGCATGGTAAAGGCAATGGCTAGAGAATACTCTCAGAAGACTTCACGTCAAAAGTACGCAAAACACGAGCAATACATCAAATTCAAAGAAAACGTATTTGTATGTAATTCCAAGGGGCGTAATCAACGTTCAACGAGGTAATTATTCTACCAGGAAGTCCTACATCCAGATCGGCCAATGCCACCTGTCACCGAATTAGTTGCTCGAGGTTGGTGCTAGCCATGACTTTGTATGCCCCACACTGGACTCCTGTGCAGAAGAGGGAGATGACAGTGACGATGAAGATGATCTAGAAGTCGGCGGCGTGACGCAAGACTACAAGTGCCCTCTGAGCTTGACCCCTCTCACAGATCCTCTAACATCGTAAGAACTAGTGATCTCTCTTGAATCTTGGCCTTGCTCACACCAACTTATGCAGCACCGTCTGCAGACATTCCTTCTCCTCGGAAGCTATCCGCTCGTACTTCAAGGGTAGTCGAATAAAGACGTGTCCAGCGTCCGGTTGCAGACAAAGCTTCCAATTGTCGGATTGTAAACCAGACAAGGAACTCGCAAGGAAAGTCAGGATCTGGATGCGCCGCAAGCAGCGGAATGATGATGACAGCGACGCTGAGGAAGTAGTCGAATGAGTGTTGGTGATTCGGCTGCTTGCAGTATTTTTATCATACGTTACAAGGTCGTTAATATTACCAGAACCTAACAATCTAGTGGTAGTGTAGTGTAGGCTGGTATTAATCGGTGTCCATTCTATCCTGGCCCGCTGACCTTCCCCTTGAGCCTGAGGAGCGTCTCTCACGGTCCGCCTGTTCTTGAATCGCTCGCAAGAAGGGTTCAATGCCCGTACCAGCTTCGTCGGGTAGACCGAGACTTCTAACAAGACCCCCTAATAGACCTGTTCTGAGAGCCTGGTCAAAGTTGGCGACAGCTGACCGAAACTGCGGAGAGCTGTAGCCAAATTAGCGGGGCAAGCGGGGATCATTCCACCGATAATTTTACCTGACGATCTGTTGTATGGCTTCTGAGGATGGCGGCATGGGTAAATCGGGTGGAAGATGCGGGAGCAATGAATGTAAGAGATCAGGATGGCTTTCAAACAGAGGTGTTATATTAGCTGGCGTCAGGACATCTGTCAATGACAGCCCTAGAGATCGCAGGATGTTCAAAAGATGAACATTAGTATTAAAGGAGTTTAGAACTTGCCTGGAGTGTCTCCTCCTGCCTGGCTATTTCCAGCCATGGATGTCAAAATTTCTTGCAGCGCAGCTAGCTGTTCTCGAGTTGCTTGGAAATTTGCAGCGTTGGCGGATCTGGGCAGTATGGTACTACAGTGGGCACGTCAGAGAAAACAAAAGGGCTTACGATGAAGACTGGGCCTGGGAAGTCGCCACTCGCGGCCCCAACGATGAACTTGTAGATGCACTTGGGCTCCATATCGGAGTGTAATCCATGTCCTGAAGTAACCCATTTATATTATTGACAAACTCGTCATCTCGCGCAGACGAGGCGTCCTGCATCCAGAACTGTAAAAACAAAACGCCTCTCAGCATCCATTGCTCGTCCTTGCATGGGCTTGACGTACAAAATGACGCTGATCAGACGATGAGAACTTGAGGACATAGACCCTCCCAGGTGCTGCTTGGGGAACCTTTTCAAACGTGGCATCAGTAGGAAATAGTATTAAATCCTGCATTATACACGTCAGTACCCATTGATATCGCCAAAAGGAATACAACCTCCTCGACCCGATCATTGGTCCTGTTCTTCCAGAGAAAATGCAATAGGTCGTCTTCGCCGCGGGACAAGACGATAGCCCCCTTTATGGGGTCAGCGTCCACGAAATTGGTGTCCGGTCTTCGGAAGGCTCTTCCAGCTTTGAAAGCCAAGATTGGTTCTGCCATGATGATCAGGACGCGTCAGCGGGAAAGGTGAGATGCTAACTGCACAGCCACCGTGATGTCGCTTTCTGACCTGACTATCGAAGAGACCCCTGCAGTGTGGGGTCAAGAAACGCCCCAAACAGCCGATTTTGTGCGGGACGCGATACGCAAAGAAGTTGTTATAAAGTGAGAGTTCTCTTGGCCTAACCGTGGCTCGTATTCAGCCATCTATTTTCAGGGAAATCCTGGCCTCCCAAGAGGATCTACGTAGTGCGCACGCTCCAAGATGCGACCAACTCCTATCACTAACATAACACCTCCCTAGCGCTTCTCTCCAGGGTGCAAACAGTTCAGGCCGAGGTCGACAAACTTACATCTAGCAACGAAACCTTGCAGATGTACATCGATAATTTAACAGTTCAAATGGCGAAGAGAAGATAAGAATACTATTGAAACTTTATGCTACGACTAGTCTCAAAGGTATATAACACCGCGGTATAAGGTACGGAGGATCTAGGGGGGAGAAAAGAGGCAGGCGTTACCAATCAAGAAATCGCATTGCCATCTCGAATCCGAGGAACGTTGCGCCATTCGCAAATGGAGAACTGTAAAGTTGTTAGTTGGAGGTGATGTAAGATCGAATAGAGTAGCATTACCGTATAAGAGTTGGTCCAAGTCCACGAGTGAAAGCGCTTATTCCTTCTGTTCGCCACACCTTTCGAACGCAATCCAAGGCGGACGCATACCTTTGACCTGTCGAAGGCGTAAAACCATCTGTCTGCATTCTAGATTTGATCATGTCTATTGGATATATAACCGCCCAAAGCTGTATGGTATGGATCAAAAGACGTTTTTGGACGTGTACTGCCGATAACTTACAGCATAACCGGCAGCTGCACCGTACAAGATGGGATTGATAGGGTTCATTTGATCTCGCCTAATGCCCTTCTTCGTTATTTCACGCTGAACTAGTTTTTCATACACAAGGAAGTAGACGCCGTATCCGGTAGACTCGCGCAGTAGTGTGACAGCCTGACCCTTGTAAATGCCCTTGATACCGTGAGCAGAGTAGATTTTTTTGATAGCGTCCCATGGGCCTTTGTATGTTGGATTGGTGTTTGACTGCGTTTGCAGGCCTGCAGCTGGTAGGTCATACGGGAACTAAATAGCATGAGACGGAAATTTACGGATACGGATATGCTCCACTGGACCAGAAACAACGCCGTTCGCTAAACCCGCGAAAACCCCAGACGAAAAAAGTTGACTTCCCGTAAGTGATTTTCCACCAGGTCCTCCGACGCTGCGTCCCTCATTTTGGCTGGCGAAGAACCGTTTTGAAGATTCGAGCGCACCAAACTGAATTGATACGCATACGCCAATACCGAGCAGAGGAGTCAAGGTTCCCTGAAAATAGTATTTAGACCGATTGAGAGTAAAAGGATGAACCAAAAAAAAAAAAAAACCTTGTAGAACGCTAAGGGACCTTCATTTTTCAAGATACCACCAGCACAATGGACCATTCCCGCGTATGTACCTTTTGGCGCCGTTTGCATTCTCTCGAGAGGTGTAAACAATACATGTCAAAGTGCATAGATGCTGGAGCAACATACAACTTTGACGATATCAAACGGTTGACCAACCAAAACCTAAACACAAAAGTCCATCAAGTATTCCAAAGTAAGGGCATAGCGGATGAATAGACCTGAGCTACGCCGCCGACGGTACCAGCAGTCAGATCTTTAACTGTTTTTGACATTGTGCGGGTTGAGTACGGAGGGGAAAGGAAAGGTTCGGGAGACAGGGCCCGAGTTTAGCGGGGACATTTGAGTTGGGCAAAAAAAAAATCCCGAACGAGTGTCGGCCAATCACAAGATTGTTAGAACTAGAGTGATGTACACAACTAATTGTATTACTGAACATTCCACTCCTCTGATTCCATTATTCACCTTGCTCAATGGTCCATTATTAATGGCGGTTACATTGCTGTTAAGCCCAGAAACTGCAATCACTGTCAGCAAAGTAAAGAATATCTCTTGCTACGACACGGACTTATCGTGTCTAATAGGACGTCGTGATAGTCTCCCCCTGCCTCCCACATAGCGAAGCCTTTCAGTCCGTAAGATTTGATGAACTGTCCTTTGATCAAGAATGATGCCGAATTTTCAAACGAAATAAGGGTTTGTGTTTGAGGATCATAAGCGAACGGCTAATTAGCGGTTACATCAACATAACAGTTAGGGGGGAAGGGCATGACTAACTGTCTGGCTGCACTCATCGTACCGATATGAGATACCTTCCTGAACGGTGCCATTAGCATTTAGGATCCCGTTGTCGATTAAGCCCCAGTAAGTATAGATGCCGCCGGGGCCTTGTTCATTCCCACAGACATCAACACCCCATCCTCCATCCCATTTATCACCTGATCTATACACTTGCGGGTCATATCGAGGGTATGTGGCCGTTGTCTTCGCTGTTGCGTCCAAGAACGCGTCGCTCGGGCTGACGGCGAACGAATGGCCATATGCTGGTACTCCCAACACAATCTTCTCGGGCGGAATGCCAGCATCTACCCAAGCCTTTAAGCCGGATACAGCGGAACCAAGTCTGGCTCCAGCCGGCGCGCAGGTATCGTTTAGAGGTGAGGATGGGCCAGCCCCCACCAGGCGAGACGACTTGATGTCATAATCCATGATTTCAATATAATCAATAACTTGGCTGAGTGCAGTGAGGTTAGCAGCTTCTCCCAAGGAATTGTTGAAAGGTTTCACAGAAACTGCCAAGGAAATGATGGCGTTAGAGCCGACTGAGCTCTGTCTGAGCTGGTTAAGAAATGCTAGATAGTTGGCAGTGTCGCTGGGACTGAAAAGGTTACATCCTATGCCTGGCGACGTGGGGAATTCCCAGCTAAGGTCAGCGTCAGTGATATAAAAGCAAGTGCACTGAAAATAGATACTTGCTCAAAATCAATACCATCCAGTCCATAAGTTGTTATCAGCTCTGTCACAGAGGTAACTAGAAGAGTTCGGTTCTCGGCCGAGCCAACACCAGACGAGAACCAGCGGGACCCTGTCCATCCTCCAATAGCGAGGAGTGCCTTGACGTCCTAGAACTTATTTTAATATCGTTGAGGTGGTCCATGGGTGCGGAAAAGGATAGTTACGCGTTGATGTGCCTGTGCCACAAAATTGGTTAGCTTGGGCTGGTCTGATGGTTCTAAAACTACGAAGGGTGGACTGGGAGACGTTGCACTGAAGAAGTCGCGTCATGAGTATATTTATCATAACAGCGCATCCGCGTTGAACGTTGAACACTCACGCAAAGGCGTATGCCATGTGAGTATATTTGTTCCAACTAATGTTCGTCAATGGAACATCAGTGGAATGCCATCCAGTGTACCATGCGGAGGAGATAAAGGCAGAGTCGTTCAGGCCAGTCGTGAGAGCTACTGCATTGCAGAGAGTCATGAAAAGAACGGTATGACAGAACAGCGACCATGGCGAGACCCAGATACAGGGTGTCCGACGTCCCATTCTCCGTCGACACTAGACAGTCAGAGCTGTCAGCTTTGAAGAAATAATAAGAAGTGCCGAGTCGTGCGATGGTGCCCTGAGAACGTGACGAAACATAGTGTACAAATTGAGTAAAAAAGCCTACGCAGCTCTAGAGCTTGCCCCTAATGCTATCACCTTCAACTAGGATACACGGTCCACCAAGAATGACGCGGTCAGTTAACCCTTCCTTTTTGATATACTCCACTACCGCCGCATCCTCTGCGCCGGGTTGTAACCATAGTGCAGGTACAGATAGTTGCTTGGCTTGTTCAAGTAGGGAAAGCGTTATCTGTCCCGATAGTCAGCGGGGTTCCTCGTCTAATAAATGAGAATGAACCTTGGGTGGGGTTATGATACTGATGGATGTCTCCTTTGGAGAGGGCAAATCGGCGATGGAAGCCACTGTTGCTGCCCCCTCCAGTTCCATCTCCTTCTAACCGAGCCTGTCAACAAATACTGAGAGAGAGATGCATAATTACTACACATACAGGGTGGACAGGCGTCACTTTGTAGTCGCGGGCTTGGTACCACTTTAAAACCTGGATCATACCATCGACTCTCGTATGGGATTTGGGAGATTAGATATACGGTACATACTTTTGTTCCAAACTTGCTTTGGTCCTTAGATGCTCCCACTACCGCAAAGGACGGGGAAGACAAGAAAATCTTTTGAATCGCCTTTATAGACTCTGCGGGCATTGAACTAGGGTAAGAGCTTATGGGATGATGTTCGCTCATCATTGCGTCAGTTGTGGACAGGAATTTGATCGTCCTCAATCCCTCCAAAGCCAAGCCCATGTTCCGTTCGTTGGATCCCCTGGGTTCTCGTCTGCTCTCATGGTTCCAGTTGCCCTGTCGAGCCGCCCTTAGGCATGTCCTATTCGGCGTCTTCGTCGGCTTTTATCTGTCTGTCAGCTCAAGGGCCATCCTTCAACGCCACCGAACGAGAAAGGAACAGCGTGAGCTGGCTCGGGACGATCTACACCCAATAGAGCTTCGGAACGACGACATTCTCTCAGGCGTCGTGGGCTTAATCGGTACTAAGCACTTTTGCTTGACGTAAACTGAATTGAACCAACCGTGTTTACTGTAGGAAACACCCCATTGATCAGAATAAACTCGTTGAGCGATGCACTGGGTGTCGAAATTCTGGGAAAGGCTGAGGTGCACAACCACCTTGAGCCTGCTAGCGAAATGTTAACTCATAAGCACTAGTATCTTAATCCAGGGGGGAGTGTCAAGGATCGTGTAGCACTCCGAAGTAAGCCGGGTAGCGCTTAGCTGTCATATTTGATGTTCATTCCTCTCTAAAGTGATCGAAGACGCCGAAAGAGCCGGGTTATTGCGACCTCACACAGGTTCGCGCATCTTTGAAGGAACCGTCGGTTCGACTGGTATTTCTATTGCTACAATAGCAAGAGCTAGGTGGGCACGACGCGTCTCAGGCGTGTTACTTCTATCTAACGATTCTACAGAGGATATGATGCAAGTGAGTCCTCAGTAAACATTAACAATACATTTCTCAGTTCCGCTTAGCCATCATTATGCCCGACGATGTGGCGGAAGAAAAGGTCAAGGCTTTACTTGCGTTGGGAGCGGTCGTCGAACGAGTCAGACCTGCAAGCATTGTGGACAAAAAACAAGTTTTGTCTTCGCCATGCTTCATCTTCCTTTCGTACTGATGGTCCAATAGTACGTGGTAAGAACTTGTGCTTCCAAGCCTTCAAAAATATTATCATCTCTCCAAGAATTTAGCGAAACACCGTGCGGCCCAGTTCGCACAACCTTCCTCGCTCGACCGGAAAGCTGGTGTTACCAGCGACCTACATTCCGCCCGACTATATACCTCACCGTCCGCGTCTGTACTGGTTTCCACAACGTCTAACACGCCATTTGACCTGGTTCCGATGAGTGACAGAGAATCTACCGACCTATTATCAAGCCCCAGGGGCTTTTTCGCCGATCAATTCGAAGTAGGTCCCGTTTTCTAATTGACTTCAAGCCGTTATACTTCTCAGAATAGGAGCAATTTTGATGCGCACTTCTGTGGAACTGGACCCGAGATCTGGCGCCAGACCAATGGTAGAATTGGCGCATTCGTTAGCGGTGCTGGTTCGTAATGCCTTGTGATTTGATCGATGACCATAACACTCGTCGATAGGAACTGGGGGGACGATTGCCGGCGTGGGTCAATATATGAAGTCCAGGAAAAAGGAAGTTCTTATCGCGCTCTGCGATCCGGAAGGTAGTGGGCTTTACAACAAGGTTCGTGAAGTCGACCAGAGGCATGTCAATGGGATACACTAATGTCACCTTGCAAGGTCAAACACGGTGTTATGTACAATCAGAGAGAAAGCGAAGGGACAAAAAGAAGGCATCAAGTCGACACAATCGTTGAGGGAATGTAAGTGGTCCGAGGTAACAATGGGGGAAATTACTTGACATGAGATTAGAGGCATTAATAGGTCAACGAGTAATATCGAGCTTGCTCTTCCGATTATCGACGATGCGTTCCGGTTTGTCTGCTCGATGGCTAAGAGCTTGCACCTAATACTTTAGATAGGATAACAGATGCAGAAGCAGTTTCCATGTCGCGTTACCTTGTGAAGAACGATGGCCTTTTCTTGGGGTCCAGCAGCGCCTGCAATCTCATGGCGTGCGTTAAACTTGTGAAGCAAATGGATTGGAAAGAGGGTCAGACTATCGTCACAATGCTGTATGAGTTGGAAATTCGCGTGTATCATCCGTGAAGCTGATGTCATTCCTAGCTGTGATTCAGGAATTCGGCATTATTCCAAGGTCCGTTGAGTGCTCATCTTCCCATGTTTTGTTGCCTCATGAGACACATTAGTTTTGGTATCTAGGTTCAACATTCGGTTTTCTTGATTTGTTGACTTTTCGTTAGGAACGACGACTATCTTCAAAAGGCACGAATTCCCGTTGACATTCAGATAGTGGAGAGCCTCATCAGTTCGCCTAATACGGGAATGAGCTAGTTCATGCGAAGTGTATTGCAAGAAAGGGTGGGGTACAACAAAAATCTATAGTACAACGCAAGAATAAGATAAAGGGGTTTTAATGACCTTTGCTTGACAACCATTGTAATATGATGTCTCTGAATATCCATCAGACATCATCTAGAAGGGCTACAGGTAGACCTACAGATTGTGTTGGCTTTTCATCGAACACTGCGTATTGTAAGACAAGGACATTTAGTAAGATATAGATGGAACGTTACCGAGTAACACTGGGAGCTCATTAGCTATTTCCTGACCATGCAATAGCGCACTTACTGAAACCGGCCGGTCTGATATTTTGTCAAGTTGGCTGATGAACATTTAAAGACTACACGAGTAACTTGGAGGGGAACAACATACAGGTCACGTATCAGCTCCCTCACTGGTGCATGTCCATCTATATCGTTTTTGTTGCCAAGCTACGTGAGGTATGAACGCGCACCTAGTGGCACAGGAGCAAAAGAAGCTTACAACTAGTAATGGCACGCCAGCAAGGGTGGCATTTGTAATAAGCTGATGTAGTTCAAATCGAGCAGTGTTGAATTTATCTTTCTTTAAAATACGAGTTGAGTCGCGAGCATCGGTCCTGGAGTGATAGAATGACATACATCGGCAGAATCGACAACGAAGCTGAAGGTATGCGAGTAAGCTCTGGAAACCGAGAACAAAAATAAGACCTACACAATTGCATCTGCGCCATTGCAATAACGTTCCCACATGGAGCGAAATTTCGGTTGCCCTACACTCCCATTCAGAGTACTTAGGTCGGAGGAGAGGGAAGAGGAGCGGGCGCTAACCTGCAACATCCCATAACTTGAATGTAACTCTGCCTTTCCTAATCTTTCTGAAGTTGAAAGCGACCGTTGGGACAACGTCTTCGCTGAACTAGGAGTGCCAATATGAGAGTGCCGTTCGATCACTTCACACTTGGCGACAGGATTGCATTTAAATATCTGGTGGACTCACTTGGCCGGAGGTTATCACATTGACGAATGAAGTTTTTCCTGAGGCCTGTCGCAGCTTAACAAAACTAATGCTGCAGCCATATATGAGCACGTTCTCGCACCTGTAGACCGACGATAGCAATTTCCGCGGAGGTGGAGAAGAAAAAGCTGATTTAGATGGTTCAGTTCTTGTACGAGAGTGATATGAGCAATGTATACCCGGCTATCCACTGTAATAAAGACGAAAAAAAGCCTGGCATGGTGTCAGCGGCTAAGGGGCGATAGGTGGATACAGTGTGACAGGGTGCCGCGCTAATTTCGGCAAGACGCACTCTATTTTCTTATAATCCCGAATGCTCAGATGGAGACAGTCGTTCTCCTGCTTGGTTCGCGCTCGTTATCCAGCCACCTCGCCAGCTGCGCTTTCTACAAATTTTGGCACGCAACATCGATACTATGTCTCCAGTCCACCGACACGCAAAGTCGGTAAAAAGTTCAAGCCGGCAAATACCTCGTCGGTCATGGCTAGAGACGAGGATATTATCAAAAAGTTAAAGCAGAAGCTATCGAGACGAGAGCGAAAACTGGCAAAGAAGCGTGAGTTACAAGTGACTCTCGGTCGAACGGGTTCTGCTCGCGAGCCAGCCTCGGAAGCACCGGGAAGGAATTCATTTATTAGAGAGACTGAATGGAATGGTGAGAATTGGAGGAGTGACTGGGGTGAAGACAGTAGGTCAAAAGCACGACTTATTCCTTCGTCTCTCAGGTTAAAGTTGTATCTACAGAGTTACGTCCGAACGCGGTTTTCGCGGGGACTAAAAAACGCAGGCGAACTTCGACTTCAAGGGCTCACCAACTTTACCCCATAGCGTACACAAGACGAATTGAGGGTTTGATCGAACCTTCAGGAAAGCCTGTTTTAACGGGTAAGTCGTCGTGGCCGGTTGTTCATTTCATTTCATTAACCTCAACGATTCATAGACTTGCCACCTGTGCACGAACAACGTCCTATAGCGACCCTCGCGCATGGTCTAGACCGTGTCCTTTTCAAGTAGGTAGACGCGATAGTTTTGAAGCCCCGTCTGACTTTTCTACACAGTCCGGGAGTCTATTGGCTTCAGGACCCCCGGTCACGAGTCTATAACTTTACCCCATGGTTAGAGCATATACCAAAGGTGACTGATTTTGCTTTCGAGCGGCTGTCTAGGTTCGTAAAGAGTTCTCGAGACGAGGTTCGTATTCTAATGGAAAGGTTTCCACGGGCGTTTTACTGATTCCACGTATAGGAACTGTGGGGATTATTGAAACAAGAGAATCGGACTTTTGCAGGATCCACGTCCTCTTTGACGGGGATGCTGAGCCAGATATACTTCCTAATATCCGGCGACAAGGATGTCGATACCCACACCTTGAGTCGTAGTTTTTGGGGCGAAGTCAGTAGCAAAGGCTATACACTCTGGATTTCCACCTTTTAACTTTTTTCCTAGCCAAAACGCTTCACGCCTGGACAAAGAATGCCATCTTCTGTGGTTTTCAACCACAAAAATGGGACTTATGCTATTGATTCAGAATCTGACAGGGCGGGACATGCTGAAAAGAATATTTTGACTTGGATGGTAAGGTTGAGCTTGGCGCTTGAGTACTTTGGCTGATGGAGATGGAGATGATAGGGCACGCTTCTAGAAAAGTACCTAACGATGTCACCGGATGACTTCATGTCGTTTATGCGGTCAAGGCCGGCTCAGGAACCGATTGCGGATCCGACGAAAGAAGCATTTCGGTATGCCAGGGTAAGATAACCGCGAGATATTCCGTCTTGGGCTGCTGCAATTGACAAACTCTAGTCCGACCGCTTTGTTATGCGTTCCCAGCTGGACTGCCGGGATTCCCGTCTTCCCGGAACAGGCGTTTTCGATATAAAGACTCGCGCCTGTTTGCCCATAAGGCTTGACATACTCAACTTTAAGGTACGCGACGGAAATGAGGGTAGCCTATCATTAGTAAACGCCCAGACAGGAACATTCGGGTTACTTGATAAAGACCCAATATGGAATCATTGAAAGCTTCGAAAAGGAATATTATGACCTTGTTCGTTCTGCTTTTCTCAAGTATAGGTGGGGTTTAATTAAAACGAATAAATTCTTGACTAATGATGCAACAAGCTTTCAGGCCCGGATTGGTAACATGGATGGTGTATTTGTGGCATACCACAACACAGCTAGAATGTTTGGATTCCAATATATCCCTCTTGAACAAATGGAAGAGTGCTTATTTGGCTCTGGCCGTGGAATCGGCGACAAGGTGTTCGAGCGATGCGTACGACTGCTGGAAATTGTCTGTCAAGAAGTAGTACAATGTTTCCCCGGAGAGGCAAGTATCTCAAGTGAGATGACTACCTACCATCTAAAATTAACATTTTGTGCCAAGACCGTCAGGTGCACGTTTGAAACAAAGGAGAATGACCGCAAGTTAAATATATGGGTTGAGCCTACCGAATGGAACGGCCCTGGTGAAAGGCCCATTCAACAACTGGAGGTCCGAGTTGCAAACTACATTGGAGTATCTGAAGTGACCGGCCCGAATGCTATTTTGGCATGCGAGTCTGACAAGGCTATCTGTGAGTGATCTGACATGTGTCGTAAACACTGGCGAGACATGCCCAATAGGGAGTGTACATTGGACGGTTTGCATATTATCAGACAACGATCAAGTCATTCGCACAGCCCTCCAGGGGGCGAAAGAGCGGCAATTCCGGGCATACAACTTTCCTAGTGGGGTAGATGCGAGCGAGATGCCAGAATTCTGGGCAGGACTGAGGTTTGGTGGGATAGAGACGGGATCGGGGGTGGGATACAAAACGGAGCAATTCCGGTCGGCTAGTCGGCTGATAGAGAGGCTGCGTGCGGTGTCAAGGGCGGGGAGGCAAGAGACGGAGCGGATTGCGGCGGAGGAAGCCGGAAAGGAGAAGATTGTGTATGGTGATTAGATAATAGAAAGTCTTGGCAGTAAGGGTCAGAGGCGGACGTTGGATATCATCAACTCTGACTTGATGAAAGAAGCCGACGTACGTGGCTCTCATCTGCGGCTTTCATCTCCATCTGATTTCATTTCCAGCCCAGTCCCTCCTTCATATGTCATCCTCCCCCCGAGGTAAGCGTACCTGACTCCCTCCCCTCTTTCATGTCCTCCAACGACCAGCTTCCTAAACGACGCACATGGACTGCTTATATCCCGAGGCCTTCTTCCAGAGCAAAAGACTCTGCTTCCACCACCGACTCTTCCCTTAGTCGTACCACTACCAAAATAGACTCTCCTCCCGTTTCCAGGCCGTCGACTCCTAGACGATGGACACTCTTACTAACTTCCTCTCCTTCCAAGTCTCCCTCACAGCTTCTAGATCAGCAGCAGGTCGTCGTGAATGCACCCGACCGTGCTGACCACCATCAGCCGCCTCAGTCACCACAGCAACGCGGGTCTTTTGGGAGAAGGTCCCTTAGCTCGGTCATCGGTGGCCTTTCCTCTCTTTCCCTCTCCCGCATTGCCACCAGAGAAACCACCCCCACCAGCAACGGCAGCACCGAGGACCCTCGCGGTCGCTCCGCCCTCAGGTCCAAACTACCCAAGTCTTCCTCCCGCCCGACAACCCCTGCAGAAGGTGACCGCGACGTGTCTCGCAGTCGCTCCCGTGCCCGCTCTACCTCTCCCTTCTTCTTCCGCCGGTTCCGCGGCCGTGAAAATTCCCCTGCTCCCCAATCCGTCCCCCTCGCCCAGTCCGATGCTGAGCTATCGGACGGCGCTTCTATCCAACCTCGCCGGACCGCATTCACCGACGATGGTGATTCTGGCGATGAACAGGCCCTTGAAACGGATGCAGAGACCGAAGATGATGATTTCAGTGACGATGAGATGTTGTTGGACCCTGAGACGGCCCGCAACACCGAAAAGAACGCGCGGATTGCCTCTGAGACCCTGGTGGCACAAGATGTAGAAGAGCCAGATCCTCTCGGAGAAGGCGTCAACGTCGTCGTACCACACGAACCTTATTTTCCAAGGGCCTCTACCGACAGAGCCGCCCGCGGCAAAAAGGGGCCTAAGCGTCGCAAGACTCTCAAACTTGAGCCACTGCCCTTCCAGACTTCCAGACCTATATTCCAAAGAGACAGATGCGCCATTCGCATTACCCAGGGTGATCCTGATAATAAATTGGAGGTTCAGAAACGCCGTCGGTATATGATTGCTAGTGATCTGGGTGAAGAGAGTCGGTATGCCTTAGAGTGGGGTATTGGTACCGTGTTGCGTGATGGTGATGAACTACTGGTAGTTCACGTCATCGAGAATGAGGGTAAAGGTTCGCCGCGTTTTTGTCCCCCCCCCCACTTCGTTCCTGGAAGTAACTTGTCTGTTAGTGGACCCCGCTGCACCAAACAATATAGATAGGGCACTCAAGCTCAGATGCCAGCAGGAGGTCTGCATGTTTTTTTTATTTCGCCCTTGACCCAAAAATACTCAACCATTCATCCCCACAGCGTCAAGGATTTGCGTACATTCTTGTCCGCCAATCCACCAGCCTCCTGCAACGCACGAGGTTGCATGTAAGAATAGTATGCCAGGCTTGGCATGCCAAAAATGCAAGGCACATGTTGCTTGGTAGGCTGCCCTACTCGTCATACGTTTCTTTTTCGTGTTCATATCATGTTGCCAGACGTTGCGGATTATTATGAGCCCACAATGCTCATCGTAGGTTCGCGAGGTTTAGGCCGATTGAGCGGGTGAGTTGCAGGGATTCCCCTTAGATTTGACTTTGTTTTACATTTATATATTTACAAGAATTCTACTGGGGTCAACTTCCCATTACCTGATTCAGGCAAGTTTTTATTAATGCTCCGGACCAATCAGCTCATCTTGTTCTATTCAGAATTGTTCCGTACCAGTCATGGTCAGTCATATCTTACTCATAGCCCTGCCTCATGCACTGATCACGTGTCCCTTGCCAGGTTGCCCGGCGTAGACTCAAGAGGCCGCCCAAGAAATCTGCCCATCTTGTCAAGAACCGTGCTCATGTATCGTTGGCCGAGGCTGCAATTGACAAAGTAGCAGCTAAAGTGGACAGCGATGTCAAGACTATGCGTGATGAAGTACTACGAGATGAGGAGGAACGTCAGCAAGAGCGTCCAACTGGCATTCAGCCGAGCATGCGGGATGCACAGCCCGAAGATAGTGAAAGGGAAGGCGATGAAGGCGATGAAGCAGAAGAAGAGGTTGATGAAGCTGATGATGTACCCCAAGAAATCAAAGTTGTTTGATAGACCCCACTTCACCCTAGACTTTTATCCCAACAGACTAATGTGATCATTATATATGGGATACTGGTTGTAAAAATGTACTTTACATTGACTATCATTAGAGGTTTGCTACAGGCACTTCTCCAAAGAGTTCTTTCAGGAATGCATCGCTATTAGGTGCGCGTCCCAGAAAATCCTGTAGACAGCCATAAGCTGTAATCTGATGAACTAAACCTGTGGAACCCACTTTGAGCGAATCAATTTCTTCACGACTCCCACCCCAGAGAAGGATCTTGTCGCGGTAGAGTTTCCCCCGGGCCGGATCCAGAGGATCAGTTTTGAAGACCGTGGCTAATATTCACCCAGATTAATCACTGACCCGGTAGCACTGGCTCGAACACTCACCATACATGTCTGCTGCAAATACGAGTGAATACATGTACCTAATGATATTGAGTCGACGATTCTGTTGAGAAAATGTCGAAGATCTACCCATAGTATCCCGCATCGTAGCCTCCAGTTATGTGACCAAAAGTACCTAAAAGCAGACTCATCGTGAGTATGCTCAGAGATTTCTACATCCTGTATCACGAACCCTGGCCTGGAATGAGCTTATCGCTTTTGACGAGAGATATGGACTCCCGCAGATCACACCAGAGTTTTGTATAGTCCGCACTGTCTAGCTATCACTTTAGAATAACGACCAAACTCTGCGAAAGGTCTGACTTACCTTGATCGGTGTGTACCTTGAGGTCAAATTTGGCAAAGAATAGCTGGCGTAGGTATGACAAGCCGACATTCACATACCGACTGCAAGGGTAACACCTAAACAGGCGCAGCGGAACAAGTTTGCAACACTAACCTCTTGATGATTTTTTCAATCAATTCCGCCGTAAGAGGCTCTTGCTTCTCGTAGTGACTTGACATCTTTTGCAACACTTTCGGTTCCCAACACCTACGGCAGCAGGCACGGTATCAGGCAAATAAACCGACCACGCTAACCACTTACCAATTCTCTAACATCTGAGAAGGTGCTTCAACAAAGTCTCTAGCCACGCTGAGACCGATAATTATACTAGAGGTTCCCTGTCATAAATATTTTCACATACCTAGTACCATGAAATCTTGAGAATTTGGTCTTGCTGAGTAACCCGTGAAAGACATGCCCCATCTCATGGAAGAATGTTACGACATCATCATGTCTCATCAATGCAGGCTTCTCTGGCGTAGGTTTGGCTAGGTTAGCCACCATGGCGGTGACCGGATAATTACGCCTTCCGTCCAGACGGTCATGCCCGGATAGTACAGGCCAGACGGCAGCGTGTGAATATTTGGACGCTACACCCATCAAATTAAGAATTGGTGTGCAAAAGTACGAACGTACCGCGAGGGAAGAGGTCAAGGTAGCAATAACCGACAAAGCCAGATTCGTCTGTGGCGTCTTTCTCCCAGACAGAAAATTGTTGCACATCTACCAGTCCAGCTCCACGTTAGGGAAAGATCGAATAAGGAAAAAAACGAACCTGGATGCCAAGTTGATCCCTTAATTTCTGCGAAGCGCACGCCCAGCAGATTCTGGTAAATGGATAGAATGGCGGGAACGACCACAGACACAGGGAAATACTCTTTGACGAGCATATCGTCAAGATCTAATTTCTCCTCCACATACTTGCGATCGTAGTAGCGATAGTCCCAAATGTTAAATTGGCCATCGAAGGGAAGTCCCTTTGATTCATGCTCTTTCTTCTTCATTGCTAGCAGGATTTCGCGTTCCTTGATACCGACTGGTCGCAGTTTCGTCTCAAGATCATCCAGGAACTTGGAGAATAAAATCGATGCGAGCCATAAGAACAAAAAGCTCAAGACCTACATCGCTAACACCCTTGGCAGACTTTACCATCTTTACCTCCGTAATATAATCAGCCCAAGTCTTGTATCCGAGTATTTTGGCAATTTTTCGTCGGAGCTCAAGGGCCTTGTCAAGGAGGGGAACGTTGATGCTTAGTCGGGACTCGAAGCCCTCAAAGGCCCGTTGTCGAGTCTCTGGGTTTTCCGCGAATTTGAACTGCACGAGATGAATATACGGATAGGACAACGAGGGATGAGCAATATACAGACGATTGGGAAGATATCTGGGGTTTTATATGTGACGTCGTATACTTCTTTGTCACCTTCAGTGCGCCTGGTATATCCTGAAACAACATCTTTGGGTACTCCCTTGAGCTCCTCGCCGGTAAAGGTGATAACGGCCTAGTATATATTGCTTGAGCATGATACCAACACATGTTTTCGGTGAATCTAATTACGTTTTCTTCGTTAAAGTTTTTCTGCAAGGTGACGCTAAGTTTGTTTCCGTGTCCGGTAAGTCCAGATGAACTTACACTGAATTCCACACAGATCTGGGACAGTGCTTTTTTCAGGGCTGTCAGTTCTTTTCGCTCCTTCTCAGGTAAGGCGAGTCCAGCACGGGTCCCATCTAGTATCTAGGACAGCACTCTGACGTTAGCGAGCGACACCACGAGGCGGAATATAACGAGATGACTAGCACACATACCATCTTTTCCACCAATCGTTGTTCCTCTGGCGACAATTTGTCCCATTCCCCCGATGCCTTCAAATTCTTTTCTGCGCCCATTTTCGCTCGGAATACGTCAATCCGCATCGATGATTCCACGCCAAAATTTCTAATCTCTACTTCAGCCTCAGTGGAAGCGCCGCGCAGTTCTTTAGAAGGAGAGACATTCTGGTAGAAGGTAAGAGGCTCGCTGACGGAACTGAACTCGTCGTCTGACTCCGTGAGTGCGAGCTGGTACCATCTTAGTGCTGGTTAAAGTTTCAGGTACGGGTGGTACATACAAAGACCTAGGCTTGGGCGTTAGCACAGTACTGCAAATTGGTGTGCACTTACAGATTTAAAGTTACATTCCTCTGGCTTGAGCGCACCGACCTTGTCCTGCACTGCACGATCCTTTGCAATGAGATCTACGGTTATACGTTTGATATCTTGCGCTGAATGATTCCAAGAAGGAGGGACCTGGGGAGGGATCAAAGACGAGGTCATGGTATCTGATGGTGGAATTAAAGAAGGGAACGAAATTGATCTGTAATTGATAAATGTAAGCCTGAAATTGGGGTTCCCCGGCGTCAGCTGGCGAATGGCCGCCAGCATGGAGCATGCCCGGTTGCTCCCATTCGGCGGAAGGAATTTTATGCTTGAGGCAACGAGGCCAACAAGGAAGGCACCTTTCCAGTACAAAGCACTTTTCTGATGAGCGAGGGCAGGGGGGCGCAATCTCAGCACTCCAAGGGCCATTGAGTGTTCAACAACATCAAAAATTCCAACTTCAACATTGTACACAGATCTAATCTTATCTTACAAAAGGTGCATTGAGTACTGGTTCGTTAATTGCGCCTGTTCTGCCAACGCCCTCGGGGCATCGTGCTTCGGCATCATGACATCAACTAGTTGTATTTTATCCGCCTTCTCAAATTCGCTGTTGTTCAAGAGTGTCGATAATTCCTCTGTAGTCTTAACACAGTACGACCTTGAATACCCTTTATCAAGATCGCCAAATACGTCGAGTAAACCTGTCCATTTCCAGTTGGAAATGTCATTGTATTTACTACAAATAACTCAGGGGAGGTTGAATGCGGTTTGTATTTTTCACCCACCGCTCTTTGCCGTGGATATAACGTTCAATCGTATACCCACTGTTATTGAGCACAAAGATTATGGGCTTTAACCCCTGGCGAATCATGGTTGACAATTCTTGCACCGTGAGTTGCCTGGAAGAACATATCAGGAACCGGGGTCACAGGATTACGAATCTCGTACATGCTGCCGTCACCAATAAATAAGATAGTTCGCCCAAAGCCACATTCTCGGGCCGCGAGAGCTGCACCAAGGGTACTACCTTAGAGGGACAATAATCAAGTGGGCGTACTTGCCACACAATTTACTACTTACCTAGTGACCAGCCTATGCTTCCCCACAGCAGCTGATTCAGCAGCCTAGAATGTCTGGGCAACGGCACATCCAATATCCCGAAGTTAGCGGTCCCTGGTCGAGTCGTTAGTAGAAGACTCGTTGCCTAATGGTTGCGCACCAGTCTCCGTCACAATGACGTCGTACTCTCTAAAAAAGCTCTTGACCCGCGGCCAAAGCCATGCATGCGAGATGTTGTCGTCAATGTTCCGCGGTGCCTCACATTTAAATGGCAGTACAGAAAATTTCCCCGCCTCCTGTTTAAATTCCTCTAGTTTCTTAGTTAGTTTGGGTAGGAGTTGCTTCATTCCAATGCCATCGAAAAGAGAAAATTGTACTTGTGTATGACGCGAGTGCAACTAGACACTGTCGGGTGAAAATACTAACATGATGTTGATGCAAGCTTACTTCGATAGTTCGGTTTTTAGGAATGTTGTAGGAGAAATTTCCGGTGTTGAAATCGCTCTTGAGTGCGCCGATGGACAAGATGAGTTTCGCCGATTCCACCCTAGACTTGATGGTTGGGTCCGTTACCGTCCCTATATAAATCTGCCCACCCGGTTAGGTTCGTTGTACATGAATATCGCAATACCTACTCCTCCATAACGTGCATAGTCTTCGTCCACTGCAGTTTTTCCCATAGGAGCTGCATAGACCGGAAAGCCCGTTGTCTCCAGAAAGTCATGCAACTCTTCACGAACATCGTGGCGAATTGCACAGGCATCGACGAGTACGACAACATCGCCCTCGGCCTTTTTTACCTTGCCGTGGATTAGGTTGAGAACAAACTCTTCAACTTGAGGCTCGTTTGGGGGAAGCTCGCGAGAAAGCGGAACGCGGAGGCGTTCAGTCGATATTTCCTCCTTCACAAGGTCTGATGGGAGTGTCAGATACACGGGTCTAGCCTACAACAATTTTCAAATCATGGCAGAAAAAAAGCAACTCAAACCTACGTGACTAATGCATTCAGTCAATACTCGGTCTATTTCTGCCGGTGCTTCACGTTTGTCCATCAAAATAGCCTGTGCTAGAGTGAATTCTTTCGCAGCGGTAACGTATGCGCCATATCTTGAAGAGGATTGAGTTCAGCGGGGAGTTCACCAGATGCCTGCTGACCTTCCGTCACCCAGAGTATGGTGCAGCATGGGTTTAGTCTTTTGTTGCAGAGTACCTGGCACACCGACAACGTGCAGTACAGGAACCATCTCAGAGAAGGCTGAAATACGGTAAGCTGGTTAAGCAAGGGCGGTGATAGCTATCGTACCTCCGGCAATGCCATTAATTGCAGACAATTCGCCGACACCAAACCTGGTAATGATTAGAAGGTTAGAAAAGAAATCAGAGGTGCGTACGTCGTAACAACTACGCCAAGCGAATGCTCCTTGACACGTGCATAACCGTCGGCTGCATAGGCCGCGTTCAGTTCGTTGCTAAATCAACTCAGCCTACGGACGTGTCCAGAGGTTCAGTAAGCTTACCAATTTCCAACCCAATCAATAGTGGGATGGTCCTCGACGATGTCCTGTACAGACGTGAGAACACGGATGGGAGAAGGAATGGGAACTTGCCAGGAAACGGAGGTTGAAGTCGCCGGGGACTCCAAACACGGACTTCGATGACATCGGTAAATGATGGATGAATTTATGACAGTGCTCACCTTGACCCCCAGCTGCTCCAGGCGGGTAAGTAAGTAGTTTCCAACAGATATGTTGTCTGAACTCTATGAACATAACGTATGATGAAGGACAAACACGAAGAGAGATAAGGCAACGAACCATCGCAACTCAGGTTAAAGTTCGCAGTGAGACAGACAAGAAGGGTTTATATATGCGGCCATACTGATGTCTGGGCTTCTCGGCCAGGAGCATATTCAATGATGAGATCATGACAGACCAAGGTGGATTTATGCGTTCATATGTTCGGCAATGGCGAGAAGCAGACTCAACACGTGACAGGCGCGCCGCGAATGCACTAGATTGCCCCGGCCGTTCATCCAGACTGTAAATCGAGAATTGGTCGGGATGCCTACAAATATACCCAAGATTATAGGTACCTGGCATTTATTAGAGCCCCTCGGGTCTGGATACTCAGGTATATTGCAGCAGTCTGGCAAGAGAACTACAATAACCTTCGTCAGGAACTATATTTCGTGCGCAACATATCCATACAGGGCAAATCGTCGCTCTCAAGGTTCAAGACGTTAACCACGAATGCCCTACAAATCAGTACGAGAAGCATTTCTACCCCCTCCTGCAAGGCGGCAAGGGAATGCCTACCCTATGGGCGTCTGGTGTCTATGGCAAATGGAATTTTCTCGCTATTGATTTGCTAGGATCAAGCATAGATCGATTGTACAAAACAAGTGGAAAAGAAACCATGGATCTCCGGAGTGTATGTTGTATTGCGATGCAACTGGTTGGTTCCATCGCCGAAGATCGTTGCCTTGACATAGCTGAGCCTCTAAAGTTCAGATAGAAAGGCTGGAATTTATGCATAGCCGCGGAGTTTTACATCGAGACATTCAACTTGGCAATTGTACCATCGGCCTCCCTCCGAACGAAAAGACGATATATATGATTGATTTTGGATTTGGGAAACGCTACATCGATCCCAATACCCGGCGCCATATACCCGATAGCAAAGCCAAGCGCGATTTTATTGGAAATTACTGGTTCAGGTGAATCCAAATAGTTTTTGGGAAGAGCTATCTAATGGTCACAATTGTAGTTCTGTGGGTGTGCATTGTCGAGGAAAAGGTAAGACTAGGCGTTTCAGGGCCAAAGCAACTTAACCGAATCTAGATATCGATGTTCAGTTCCTTCGCGCAGGGATGATATGGAAGCCCTGGCACTCATGCTGATCCACCTTATGACGCCGCGAGGATTATCCTGGACGAGGAATGGTGTACCTAAGACTGAAGAGGCGCACGAACATTTGAAACGTGAGAAGAAGAATGCTCGTCCAGAGGATCTCTGCCGAGGTCTCCCACCGGAATTTGAAGAATTCCTGCGGTACTGCAGGCGACTCAACTTCTATGACCAACCTAACTACAGTCATTGGATTGAAGAGTTTAGGTCTTTAGCTGTCGAATCTGGTTTCCTTCCCCATGATGGTTTCATCTGGCCTCCACCCACAACTGCCGTAGGTGGTTATATGCTCAAATGGATTCGTTTACTCAAAAAAAAAACAGCCTTCCAAGCCTAAGATGGCAGCAAAGGGAACTTGCGACCTTGGAGGGGTTCTAGCAGATCTCAAGAACCTTCAGCTAAATACGAGTTTAGTTGGGGGCCCAGGTAAAAAGGAGGCAATTAAACAAAGCGAAGCGAACCATAGGTCCCCTAAGATTAATGAAGTGGTCGAGGTTAGCAGCAGCTCGGAAGAGGAATCACTGCCTTTGCAGCCGGCTGTCCCCAAACGAGTAAGACTTGTGAAGCTGACGAAGAGAGCTGCTGTTGCGTTGGACAACAAGGAGTTGTCGGAACTTGTACACGAGTTTATTGACGTTTTACAATGTAACAGCTCACGGACACTGACGAAAGAGGCGTTCGACTTCTTAGAAGCACTGTGCAAGCAGCTAGGTGATCCATCAGTCTTCTTAGCGCCCTTGAGGTTCGCGCCTGCTCATGCACGTAACCAGACGCAAAACTGACAGGAGTACATAGGGCGTCACGGTCACGATCGAGTAACACCAGCACGGACGAGGCAGAACACTTCAACGCGAAGTTGGGGACTATGGCGCGACTACGCCAGGAAGTCAAAATAGCTTCGAGCAACAAAGCGTTGGCAAATATGGTCAGTGAGTTTGGCAGGGTGATCAACAGGAGCAACGGGAGAACAATTACCAAAGTGAGTGTGAAATCGGAGGGAAAGATAGCCAATGAAGCTACAACGCAGAAAATAGGATGGATTTGCATTTCTGAGCGGCTTGTCATCGAGACTATCGGAGCTGATGTAGGCATACCTACAGCTGATAAAACTGTTGTTTGATGTGAAAAAAAAATTGGGCGGCAAAAGCCGGAAATTAGTCTGTTTTAAATGGGGATTCGACATCCCCAACGTTTTGGCGTTGGTGGGCCTCTTGATATCCTCCCACTACAGCACCTTCCTATCCTCTCCATCCCATTATGCCCTCCAAAATAGAGAACGACTTCACAGTCGTTGACCAAGGTGTCTACGTGGTCCCAGATATCCCTGTGAAAGAGCTGCTGGCCGCCATACCGTAAGCAACGAGCAGCAACGCCCAACTCGGTGCTAACACTTGTCCAGTGCTCACTGCTTCAAGAGGTCGGCAATCAGGTCCTCGTTGTACATGTACGTTCTTCCTTCCTCGCCATCATAGCATACTGAGCTTCCTACCTCCAAGTGCCTGGGATTGCGTCGTCATTGGTCTAACATACAAAGCTGCCGCCTATGCAGACGGGTTGCTGGATCCAGCAGTTATTGCACTTCCCCATCCGCTAGCGTATTCATTTGCCCGCCTTTCTGTCTGGGCGTTATATGGGTTCTGGACTGGACTTTTTGCCACAGGACTCTGGGTCATTGGACATGAATGTGGCCATCAGGCTTTTTCCGAGTCTAAAACAATCAACAACACCGTTGGTTGGATCATTCATTCCTCGTAAGCTATTTTCGGTCGATCAATTTATACATGTGATTTTATCTGAAAATAGGCTTGGAGTCCCTTATCACTCTTGGAAAATCACACACGCCAAACACCATGCGTCGACCGGACACATGACACAGGATCAAGTCTTTGTACCGCATACCCGCTCACAACTTGGTTTACCCCCGTTAGATACGGAAAAGGAGGATCTTCTCGGTTCTCGTGTCTCGGAACGGCTCAAAGCAGAGCTTTGGGAGGCCCTGGGTGATTCCCCCATCGCGGCGGCTGTTGGATCTGCCAAATATGTGGTATGGATGATTAGACAGTCACATGTAACTCTCACTTATTAACTCCAGCTTGGTGGATGGCCCGCTTACATTCTTTTCAATACTTCTGGGCAGAGCAGATACCCCAGTGGCACAAACCGTGAGTTTTCACCCAAATATCGGGCTTCCTATGTTGACAATACTTAGACTTCAACTCCAAGTCACCAATGTTCTCTCCCCACCATCACGGCCAAGTGATAATCTCGGCAGTTGGAGTTCTTTTGTGGCTTGTTAGCATCTCTACGTGGATCCATCTAAAAGGCTTCTTGGAGGTGTTCAAGCTATACCTTGTCCCTTATCTATGGTAAGAAGTTACTTCGCTTCTTGCTGCATTCTTAAACGTCTTCCTAGGGTCAACCACTGGCTAGTGCTCATCACGTTCTTGCAACACACTGATCCTTTGCTCCCTCACTATCGTGCCCCTGAGTTCACGTTCGCCCGAGGTGCTCTTTCTACTTTAGACCGAAGCTTACTGGGAGACTGTGGTAAGATCATGGGTTGGATTGGTGCACATGCTACCAACGGCATATCTGAAACGCACATCTTGCACCATGTCTCTAGTAAGATACCTCATTATAACGCGTAAGTTGTTCCATACTTGCCTGACGGGCTTGGTACTAATCCTACGTTCAAGATGGGAGGCAAGTGCAGCATTGAAGAAGAAGCTGGCAGGCCTTGCTATTCCAACCGAGGGTGCTCCCGGTGGTTGGCTCGAATTATACAGGGTTTATAGGGAATGCAAGGTTGGTCGATCCTCAACATGGTTTTGGTCTACCGAGAATAATTGCTCCTTAGTTTGTCGAAGATGAAGGTGACATCGTCTTTTTCAAGAATGCGCATGGTCTTGCCAAGATGCGACCATCCTTCGCCGATAGTACTGTCAGTGACTCTGGTATTGAGCTAGATAAATAGATATAAAGTCGCTGGCGAACAAGTCGATACCGTAGACTTCCTTTGGATAAGTGATAACGAGAATTGATTACTTTATGCTCTCTTTAATACTTTGCATCCACAAGTCGGCAAACCTATCAACGTCCTTGCCATCGCTTATATCTAATACTTCGAATGGAACCATGTTGTGCTGGTTCACAGGAGCATTTCTTGTTGCCCCTGGATGAGAAGGGGAGTCGATGACTCTAAGAACCGGTATCCCCTCGTTGGTTTGTGATAAAAATTGCAAATCTTCCCAAGTGAAGAGCAAGGCATCAGTCCTTGGGGTGTAAGGATTAAAATCCAGAATATGTCCGTGACTCAGGTCCCTCGTCGTAAGAAAATCAAATACGTCTGGACCAACTATCAGCCAGCATTCGTTTGACTAACATACAGACCTACAATCTTCGGTCGCTCCCCACCTAACTCTCACCTTCGTTTCCCAATACTCATTCACAGCAATGATTACTTTCGCCTTCGTGCCCGGGTCATTCAGATAATCATAATAGTTGACGTCCCGCTGCGCGATCCCTAGATGATTCACATGAGATTCATACCAGGCAATGAACGCAACAAGATCCCACCCAGTAGCCGATTCTTACGAACAAAGCAGCGGAACTCGCGGCTGCTGTCGATGGGATACCACTTGCGGAGAACAAGCTCTAGCTCATAAGGTGGCACGGAATCCGACGCTGTTGTTCCCTCGAATACACAGTTGACATCTAGATCATGCGCGACAAAATCAGACGATTTAAGGAGCATATATACGTCCGCTGGACTGGTGCATTTGAGTGGTGACGATGGTGGCAAGACCCACGATGCGTCCTGTCTGTCATCTCAGTCGATGGATCGCATCCTATCGCCATTGTGGGCTCACCTTGGGTGAGGAAAAATTCAGCTTTGGAAAGACCGCACCATATTCTCTGATACACTCTCGGATCTGACTATCCAGCTCCGGGAATGCAAATGTTGGACCATGGCTTTCCAATTCATTGACAGTTTCATCATCGTCCGCAAGCTCACTTTGGAAAAGCCTGCAAAAATAGCGTCAATTGTATAACGTATATAATCGACTAGATACGAACACATCTTCAGACCCTTCCGGTATAAATATACTTTCGGAATTTAAATAATCCAGAAAGCTTTGGGGCAATGGCCGAATGACTTTGGATTTGATGCTCAGATCTGAGAATAACGGATACCATGATGAGAACTGGAATGAGAGGATGTATGAGCGGCTGATAAGAGGAAAGCACGAGTCTAAAGGCATTGTAAGGAAAATGTGGCTAACAGGTAACAGTCACCTGTCGCCAGATAATAATATGGTGACTATCACAAATAATCATTATATGCTATTAGGTATAAAACGGGAGAGTAAGGGGCAGCGGAGTGAGGGATTAATGTGCAATTTTATGATTACCCGACTGGTACTGTGTATACCACCACTGCAAAGGACTTTAGTAGACTGGTCACCTTACATGGGCAAGTTTCGTACCTCAACCATTTTTTGAATCCCTTCCTCAAGTCCAACTTGAGGTTCGTAACCAAGCACTCGCCGTGCTTTCTCAATATTATGCCATCTCTTTGCACAACTGAAAGTAACATTGAACTTTGTGAAGGTGGGCTTCTTCCCAGTAAGCCAGCTAAACCATTCAGCTCCCGACGCCGCAACCAATCCGATGGGCTTGGGTAGGGCGATGGTACCTCGGTCCTTTCGGTGCCCGGGGAAATAATTGTCCAGGTGATGCCATACAATGCGAGCAAAGTCCCAAAAATAGCATGGTTCTCCATTTGTGATGAAGAACACTTGACCAGCCACCTGCAATGGTGACGTTGAAGGATTAAATAGCTTACTCCGCTTCAACGAATAGTCCGAGAAGGTGTCGAAGCGTGTACGAACTACAGGGCGATTTGATGAGGAAATGTTTGGATCCTTATACGCGGAGAGAATGCGCTCTGCACTGGGCGGTGGGATAACATAGGGTCCCAACGGGCGCGCTTCGGACGTTGGAACGCGATGGTGTCCAGTGGTCACGTCTATAGATGGGAGCGGGTAGTTGATAAGATCTTCTTCTTCCCCTGTTAACGGGGGAACTTCATCCACCGATGTAGGCACCTTGTCTAGGTCCGAAAGCGGCGGGGCGGGTGGCGGCATTGCTAACTTATCCGCTGCAAGGAGATGGGCGTGCGCTACGTTGCCAACGTAAGTCCAGTCGAAAAGATTCGTATTGTCACCAATCTGAAAATGCGTCTGCCCTCGTTCATAAACTTTGTAGAAACCTGTCATCGCTTGACGGTCGCCAGGTCTGAACGTTCGCGTTAGTCGCTGAGCAAGATGGACAGTGAGTCGACTCACCCAAATATTCCTGCAGGCCTTAAGGCAACCGTGAGTAAGCCGCCCTTGCCGTTAGCGTCCAAAACAGCAGCCTCAGCTTTGGCCTTCGAGTCATTGTATGCATTCATTGGCTCTGTTAGCGGAAGTAGCCGCTCATCACCATTAATAATGTCTGATCCGTTGAAGACAACGCCGGCTGAGCTGGTAAAAACTAGCTTTCGTACGCCCACCTCTACCGCTGCTGCAATAATGGCTTTTGTCCCGTCCAAGTTAACTCTGTAATACAATGCATCATCTTTGAGGTCCGCAGGTGGCGATGCCGTATGAATAATACAGGTTGTACCACTCTATAATGACGGATCGACATTGGACAAGCAAAAACGAAAGGTGCGCTCACCTTCCTCAGCGCGGCAGTCACTTCTGACTGGTTCGATATGTCAGCGGAATAAAATGGAACGTCATGGTGTCGTTGTACAATGTCGAGGGTAGATACAACGTCGCCACGGTCCAGAAGTTGTTGAACTATGTGACGACCGAGGAAGCCGCTGCCGCCGATGACAAGATAAGTGTCTTTCTTGGACGACATGAGCGATGGAGACGGGCGTTCAGACTATCGAACCACAAAAAACGCCACATAGCCAATAACACGTCCACGTGACTTTCTCTCCATTCGCGGTTTGCCCGGCACGCAGTCGACATGGATATCCCCCATCCTCAACAGCGGTATACCGATGAAGAAAAGTCTCATTTACTCGCAAATTTGGACCTCGAAGGTCAATATATATCCTTTATCTGAACCATATTTCACCTTCGTCTCATCTCTGCAGTCGCACATCGTACTAGGCAGTTCGAGGCATGGCTTGCAGATCGGCTCGAGAATTTCAATATCCACCAGCAAGGACAGATCTCCCGCATACCGAAACAAGTTCGCACCATGAAAATGCGTGAATTTGGTGAAAAATATAATGGTGATGTCCAAGAGGCTTTACGAGGCGTGCAGAGAGAAAGAATGGCGGCGGCAGGCCTGGACGCCAACTTTGCGGACATCGACAAGAGTGAGCGGAAAAGGAAGTGGGTAGCAAGCCAAGAAGCCGAACTTGAGGCATCAGGCTCCAACTTTCGTAAGGATGCTACGCAACCTCGTGCTGCAAAGAGTGGTAAGCCATTCACCAGTTGTCTGCCTATTTCCAGCTTGACTCGCCGGCAGCCCGTATGGCGCCCGTTGCAACACCGAAGAAGTCAACACCATCTCTTAGCCATGGAAACCCTCAGAGAAATCGCTTACTGACGAACAACAAACCCCCAACAACAGTGGGTATTACTCTAGTGTCGGAGGTAACTAACTTGATGCTCCTTTTAGCCACGTGCGGTAGCCTGGATTGCGCCTTCGCCCAGTCCTCAAAAGTCGCGTCCACCTTTCGTTACAGGTACATCAAGTCGGCCCCCTTCTCGACCCGCTTCACCGACAAAACATCCAGCCCCTCGTCCGCCAATAACACGTGTCCCGTCCTCCTCAACATTCAACCCATCATTGCCACCTAAAACACCGTCATATCCGACTAACGCGCGCAAAGATGGACCGCCTCCCACAACAATACGGCTACCGCGCAAAGACGAGAGCATGTTAAGTGTCAATGGTTCCCCACTAGCTAATCCCTATCAATTTGGAATGGGGTGGTTCCGAGGAATAGAGATGGCCGAAAACAATGTAGATCCTGAAGATGCACCTGAAGCGAACACCGGTGAACAGCCACGGCCCCTGAAGCGAACGAAAAGCAGTATTCTTATTAGGCAGGATCCGTCATTGTTAACAAATGGCCTGCATTCCCGCACAGATTCTCAACTCAGCCATTATGCTCCTACGGAGATGACCTCTGCAGCTCACTCTCGGGAGCCCTCACAGTACTCTGGAAAACCTCCCTCTTATTCTTCACAATTCCCGAACCCTCCAAATACACAACAACCCCCTGACGCCTGTGCTACACCCAAACCATCACACCATCTTTCACGATCATTTTCTGCTCTAGTCGCAATACCAACAAAGGACGGACGGCTTTTAGAGTTCGATCCGCTTCAAACCTCGCCCGGCTCACTAGAGGCACTTGAAGGTATCTCGGACAGTACCAAGAAGCAGGCGCGGTTGGAGGTAGGAAGGCTTGTTCAGGCCGCGGTGGAGAAGTGGAAAGTCAGCTAGCATCCACGCTGAAGCTATTCACATTCTCCTTCGCTCATTTCCTCGGACTTTCAGATCAAATAATTTATGTTGTCATCGCAAAAGCAATTAGTTTGCTCACACACACTCACACTATTTACTCCGTTGGCTGTACCAGAGAACTGGATTACATCGAAAAAGCAGACAATGATCACTAATTCGCCTCTACAATGAGTTGTTTTCCCATGTTAGATGGTAGAAACATCCGTCTTGGACGTAAAGAAGTTATATGGTGTCGCCCATTCCAGAAAAGTTGGGTAGAAACGACTACAGCGGCAGGTGATGTCATGGACACAGTCACAAGAAGATTAAAGGCTTACGACTCCCGTCAATGAATTTTGTCAGGTTGGAGTGGAGATGATTAACAACGATGAATAATTGGGCAACAGACTACCTTCTACTAGGAAGCTTGAGCTCAAAATAGGTGTTATTCGAAAACCACGATTCTATGCCTTGCTTTGGCCGGCATTCATTACCTCTACAGCGCGATAGCATTAGTATAAATATCCATTTTGGGTAAAGAAACGCATGACAAACCTGCGTTGACTTCAGCGAAGCGTGCTCCAACTCGTTCCGAATGTTTCAGGAACTTTTCTGTGCAGTTGGCTATACATTGGTCCTGGGGCAAAGTGAGTGAATTGGAGAGATGAGGAATTAAGCTGCACCTCTTTTGACGAAAGTGCTTTGCTTGTAAAATCATTACAGCAAGTGTTGAAGCATTTTTCTACCAGAGTTGCGTACAACCGGAGGAAGTCCTGCATCTATTTTTTTTTGCTCTCAATGGGATGAACAGGTGTGTAGCTGCAGTATAATTACCTGCCGCTTTTCAATGACTTTTGTCATATGAGCCTGCTCAGCCGCATTGAAATTTGAAAAATCCATGGTTCAGTCAATTAACCCAACTGCGTGGCACCAAAACGCGAGAATGGTTGGCGGACTTTAAAACCGATGATCGTGTCTTATCTAATCACCTTCTATCATCACGTGCCGAGCCATCACGAAGAACGAGTCATGTCAAATTAATACTCACATTGAGGATTGGTCCCTTACCCGCGTCCGCCGTGCCCAAAAAGTGAGCCGCCTGTCAAGGAGTAAAAATTAAGAACTAGTACATCAAAGTCACCAACTACCTGACCATTGCTAATACCCAAATTTCTTCCAGTGGCCGATCCTAATATGACGCTTCCATATCGGGATGCACTTTCCAAGCTAGAGAACAGCCGCGTCAAGTATATCCGGCCCCTCATCCCGCCGCAAATCCTCCAAGAGGATCTGCCTCTGTAGGTGCTGACCTTGGCACACAAATGACACCTCTTACATTGGTAATGATATTGCAGTACTCTCCAAGCAGCCCATACTGTGCTCCAAGGGCGCTTAGCTGTAGAAAACATTCTAAGAGGAGACGATGATCGTCTCCTGGTCGTTGTAGGGTGTGTCATGATATTACCATCAGTCATTTCGTGTACACTGATCGGGACCAAGACCCTGTTCCGTGCATAACGTAGAGGCAGCTATGGAATATGCCCAATTGCTCAATCAGTATGCTAAAGAATCTAGAGATGATTTGCTGATCGTCATGCGCGTGTACTTCGAGAAGCCTCGAACGACCGTCGGCTGGAAAGGACTTATCAACGACCCCGACTTGAACGGCAGCTTCCAAATAAATAAGGGGCTGAGAATTGCTCGACAACTTCTCCTCGACCTGGCTAAACTAGGCCTTCCGGTTGGCTGCGAATTTTTGGACACTATTAGTCCTCAATACACTGCTGATCTGGTGTCCTGGGGTGCAATTGGAGCAAGGACAACAGAGTCACAAGTTCATAGAGAGCTTACCTCAGCGCTCTCGATGCCGACTGGTTTCAAAAACTCGACAGACGGGAGCATCAGCGTTGCGGTCGACGCTTGTCGCGCTGCCCGCAGTGGACACGTTTTCCTTAGTGTCGGGAAGGAAGGTCTGAGCAGTATAGTTGAAACAACGGTGATTATACTCCTTTTCAGTCTCCAGCTGCGCTCACCCAGCGTTGTAGGGTAACCCCGACGTCCATGTCATCTTGCGCGGCGGATCCAAGGGCCCCAATTACGCTGCAGAGTACATTCGTACCTCAGGTGCTCAGCTTGCAAAAGCAGGCCTGCCGCAAAAAATTATGGTATTGTTCTGCATGTCCTTCGAGAGACTGCACCTTTTTACTGTGTCTTCTAGGTGGATTGTAGCCATGGAAACAGCTCGAAGCAACACACTAAGCAGCCTGAGGTCGCAGAAGACATTGTGAGTTATACTCCCCTCGACCAAACCTAGGACCTGAAAGGCCATCCAGTCTCGCCAACTGGAGTCCTCAGACACCAGCGCCCTCATCATGGGTGTCATGATAGAAAGTAATCTCGTTGAAGGTCGTCAGGATATATCTGCATCCGGACCTGCCGGCTTGAGATATGGCCAGTCGGTCACTGATGCATGCATTTCTTGGGAACAAACTATCCCCGTGCTAGACCGCCTGCGTGCTGGGGTTCGAGGTCGCAGAGAGTTGATCAAGAAACAGGCCCAGATCTAACATACGTCATTCTAGATGTTAGACACCTGCTGACAAATTTGCTTTACCTTTTTGCTTAGATTTATTTTGCTGTTAACAACGCCAACGTTAGGAAAATATCATGACGTCACGCGTCTCAGTCGTTCCTCATGCCGCCGCCTTCACGTTCGAGCACTCTGTTCAGTGAAGTGGACTCCCTCGACAGCCGTCCTTCAGTTTCTCGCTTATACAGCGACGCTGCTGAGTTTGAACAACTACTTTTCCGTTCAGGCTGCACCGAGTCCCCAGTTTCCCTTAGCAAAGATGACAGTTTTGCCAAGTTTATTGGACATGATTTAAAACAGATGGGACAGGAAAATCCTCCAGATAAGGTGACGCCTGGAACTATCACCACTGTGAGTGAAAGCCGCAAGCAACAATGCGAAGAACAGCCACTTTTGAACATGTCACCTCAGTCGACAACTCAATTGACCGAAACGCATGACCAAGAGCCATGGCGTCTAAAGCCTGATGCAGTTGTCCATTTGATGATAGAAGAATTTGGTTCTCTAGCTGTTGACGGCGAAGAAGAGACTCTCTTGATGGACACGGATGGGTGCCTTATCGGGGGCGTGATGATGGTGGTAAAAAATACCCAAGTCGATCGTTCTAAACAATTCTAAAGGTTATACACAGGGCGCTCTGCATCTAACCACCCACCGGTTAGCCTTCCATGCATCACTTTGCCGGTGTAGGCGAGGTCTGGCATCCGCTCGCCATGTCTTCAAGTCAGGGACTGCTATCCTCCACAGGAAGAGATGGCATTCACGTCGCCGAGTCTGGCTGGAACTCGCGACCGATATGCTGTGTGTCCATCGTTCAAGCAGCCAAGACGCGGCCTCTCGCCCTCTGCATTCAATACTATGTACGTGCCACATGTCATTGGGGTTGCCGAGGACCCTTATGCCTTCATTGATAGTTGGCCTCGTCGATAGTGTACTTCCCGCTGATTCGGAGCATCCGACCTATCTCACCTTGGTGCTTGGTACTGCTTCTCTAACGACATCAGTCACATTTGAGTTTGACACACCGACGAGCACCCAGGAGTGGAGGCGAGAGCTCTGCGGTAAAGTGGTATGGAATTTGGTGTGTTTGAGTGTTAATAAATATGCAGGAGCACTGTTTCTCTCTCGGCACCAACGCCGCAACCGGACAGATCTACGAGATAGTGTTAGGTTCAATTGCCCGCTGAATAGGATTGACCTAGTAACTTCCGGCCCCTTCCTCGACGCCTTGACATCCATCTCTCTTCACATCTCATTTACTCACTCAGATGTAACAGCGGAGGGCGATGAACTGCTAGGCACTCATGTCCTGCAAGTCGGTGTCCTTAAATCCGTCTCACTCGCATCTGAGCTTGCATACTTGGCCGTTGCTGCAAAACACCGCTTTAACACTGACATATTCAAGGCGCCCGTCTTTCTGGATCTCGGGCCGTTCTCAATCGCGGAACAAGAAGTAAGGAGCACTATAACATGCTCTAATCTGGGAGTACGAGACCACCCGCTTTCCCGAGCGCATGAGAGTAAAAGCAGGTTGTGGTGTTAGTTGCCAACTGTTCTTTTTTCACACGAAAACTCCGGCTGATTGCCATTATAGTTTGCCCCGCTCGTTTGGTTTCAGCGACGCAGTCTTCTGGCTATCTTGTCGTGACTCCTACGCACGTCGGCTTCTGGAGCAAAGATCTGACGCGTTGTCGCCCCAAAAACTATGTTTCATTCTCGACAGTCGAGGCTGTTGAGCCTTTCCATACAATCCTCTGCCATGTCAACGGCATGAAGCTCAAATCCAACGCTCCCATTGGAAGGGCACGCATGCTGTTAGCATTTGACTGCCCTGAGCTCCGCGATGAGGCCGTGTACCGCATTCAAGAATTTCTTCCTCTCGTTCACAGCGACAAATCCCAGACCGGAGATAAGAACAGAGACAATGCCATATTACTTCGGCCTGATATGACCAACGTCATCGCGCCCCTCTCTAGATCGCTTGCCACAGCTATTAAGGCTAGTCTTCCGATGGATGTCAAACTCAACTTGCCAAAGGCCATCAATATCCCCAGCGATATTATTGGCAAGAGGCCTTCTCTACATTTTGTCTGCTTGACAATCGGATCACGTGGAGACGTGCAGCCGTACATTGCTCTGGGACTTGGCCTCCAGAAACAAGGACATCGGGTTACTATTGTTACGCACGAAGAATACAAGCAATGGGTAGAAGATTTCGGAATCCAACATCGCACTGCAGGTGGTGACCCAGGTAGATTGATGAAATTGAGTGTTGAAAACAAAGTAGGCACACTGTCATTTGCACCTTTATACGTGTTTATCACCTTCCAGATGTTTTCGCCAGAATTCTTCAAGAAGGTTCTTTACGATGTACGCACTCATGCTGTTAGATATCCGTAGCTGACATGTTTCAGTATCGCTCGTGGCTTGACGAACGTATGGCAATAAAATTTGACAACGTGATGTTTTGCGGCTGACCCTACCTACTAGTCTTGGTGGAAGCTTGGGAAGCCTGTCAAGATGCTGAAGTCTTACTCGAAAGTCCATCGGCCATGGCCGGTGTACATATTGCTGAAGCATTGAGTGAGTCACCGTTCATGCTTGCCAGACTCATTTAATAATGTGGCCGGTAGGAGTTCCGTACTTCCGGACCTTTACGATGCCTTGGACCAAGTTCAGTATACGAGCTTCTTTCGGGCCTGGCAACGATTAAAACAAGTATATAGGACGTCGGAATTTCCTCACCCATTTTTAAGCCCTCCCGGGGCCTCTGCGCTTTTCAACAGTGCTTCGTAAGTCCCCTTCCATAATTCTCATCGCTCTTGCCAAATCAAAACAAACTCAGTTACGTCCTCTTCAAGTTCGTTGTAGCCATGTTGTGAACTTGGTTCGTATTCACATATATTTCAGTAACGTCCTGTGGCGCGCTACATCGGGGCAGATTAACAGATGGAGAGAGACTGTGCTGTCTTTGAAGGAGACGGATATGGGGCATCAAAACCAGGCAAAATTGACATACATCTATGATTTCTCGCAAGTAAGTGTTCTATAACCTCGTGTGTTCTATATTCTCACTTTGTGCAGGCAGTTGTACCCAAACCATTGGACTGGGGGGATAATATCGTCATCGCAGGATAGTGAGTCCAAGTCTTTGAGGGATATGAAATTTCTAAACGCATTTCTTAGTTGGTTCCTGGATAACTCCGAAGTCGATTGGACCCCACCATTGGACTTTCTGCAGTGGATGGAACAAGCAAAGTCGGACGGCAAGCCAATTGTCTATATTGGTTTTGGAAGTATCACAATAGCTAAGCCAAATCGTGTGATGGCGCAAATCGTGAAAGCTGTGACCCAAAGTCTGTCGTTCTGCTATGACATATTATTCCTCTGACCCAGACCTACTAGGCGATGTACGAGCTATAGTATCTAAGGGGTGGTCCGCAAGGATGAGCCACACTGAGGACATTCAAGAGGTCACGGTACCACCAGTCTGTTATGTTCTGGACAAGGTTCCACATGATTGGCTCTTTCCACGTATCGACGCTGCTCTGCACCATGGCGGGGCTGGCACCACCGGTGCAAGCTTGCGAGCCGGAATTCCAACATTGATCAAGCCATGGTTCGGTGACCAATTCTTCTGGGCATCCAAGGTTGAAAAACTGGGGGTGAGTTCCTGGATACTCAAATGCTGGCGAACTGATCTATGAGTTGAAGGCGGGTATAAGATTGAACAGTTTCCATGTCCAGGAAATATCCGATGCTCTCACAAGAGCTACGAAAGACAAGTTCGTACCCACTCTTTTCTCAGAGCTGCTGATAGGAACAGTCAACGGTAAGTGCCATGAAAGAGAAGGCAGCACAAATAGGGTCAAGTATAAGAGCGGTGCGTCCTTCAATAATCTTCTCCGATGTCACTTGAATATTGGGTGAAGGAGGACGGCATACACACGGCAATCTATGCAATTTGCTCTCGCCTTGACAGTCAAAAAACGCGCAATTAGTGAGGGTATGTAACTGAAGCTGGTTCCTGTAACTTGCTCCTTTCCGAGAAGCTTTCCCTGCTGACCTTGTTGGTCGGAATAAGAACACCAACAGAGTAGCGAGACGCTCATGGCAGTGGAGCAAGTTCGGTGGCCGTCACATTGCTTCCACATGTATAATATAATCTACTCTCTCTATACATGCTTTGCACCACTACTGCTGCCTGGAAAGACTGCAAGGCTGCAAGTCGGTTAAAAAACCGCTTACACTGAGACTGAGACTAAACTCGAATGGTCGTTGATTCTTCCTTTAAGACCTTATTCAGGTCTTGCTCTAAACATATGTGAGAGGTTAGAAGCGCTAGCGAAGAAAAGACTAACGAATGCCCCAGACATGGGAGCGCAGGTCCAAGATCTCTGTATCAAGTATGTATTTTAATGGTGCAATAACGGATAGCTGTGCTGCCCTGAACATACCAACGTGAAGTCCATCATATAGCTTTTTGACCTCTGTCCTTAGCCGGGTTAGGTCCTCCTTTGGGACAGTAGTGTCGCGCAATGCTTTTAGGTCCTTTTCTACAACTTCTATTCTCCTGACATGTTGAGTTACCTGGAAGGTGTTAATTTGCGTCTTGGATTGGACATCACAGGCTCACTCTTTCTGTGCTAAGCTTCAGCTCATCCACGCTGGTTTGTAGTGCAGCGGAAGCTTGTCTGTATTCATCGAGTAGATGGTATGCAGCAAGGGATGATGCAAGGGAGAATCCAAACAGAAACCCGATTATACTGCGATGAAAAGTTGTTCGTGAACCCGGGAGGGGGTAGAAACGCGGGTCGATACACACCCACCGCGGAAACCACCAACAGGTTTTTTTGGAGCGGGAATCACAGGACTAGAGGAGACGGTGTTTCTCAATGTTGCGGAAGTACTAAAGAGGCGTGAGGGAGTGCATTTCGCGACAGAGTATCGAACAGCGCAAGTGCGGAACGTCATGGCGAAATAGGACCAGGTCGGCTATTTCCGGCACGTCATCACTCCCATGTCGCTGAAGCGCAAGGGAGACGAACCGAATGACACACAGACGGCCCGCGAGAGGAAAAGGAAAAAGGTTACGCTCTCTCGCACTATCGCTGTCCAGGATCCATCCTCGTCCACCTCTCCGGCTCACCCGCCTACCTTTTCAAGCAGTGCGTATCCAAGTTTGATATGATCGTGACGCGTCTGAAATGCAATAGATCTGGGCCGACTCCCTAGCGCAATCGATGTAGAGAAGTTTACTGAGGTCTGCGTCTTTTTGTTGGTGGCATCTCCACGATTTATGGCTATTCTTCTGTAGGCTAGAGCCTTTGAGATCAATGCTATGGAGGAGGCAATGAAAAATGCAAGGTCTGTGCTATGCAGCATTGCTTATTCTCGGCTGACCATTTTCGGTTGCAGGGCGAGCTCCGCTCATCGAGTATGGCAAACATTACCGCGACATCTTCGTCGAAGGGCTGCGAGCCATGATGTCCGGAGAGTCCCCAAGTCCCTCCGTGACAAGGCTCGTGCAGAGGTTAGTCTAATCCTCTTGCTTACTATTATGCGTTATTTCAATAGATGGATCCCAGCAGCAAACCACGTAAACCTAAATTGCCAAAACGCGGGAAAGCCAAACGAATCACGCCTACGGAATCATTTTTGAGGCGGCAACGTGGGTATTATGGAAACGAGAGCAGTCAGGCACCTAACAAGGTACCCTTTAGACAATAAATTATGGCTTGAGACCCATATATGGCACGCCAAACGCATGAAGATGGAGAATATGTGGGGTTACCGCCTAGTTCGTTCTCACGTCATTTAATGGGCACGGACCTGACGATGTCCCAGGCAGTGCACCCTGCAGAAAAGTCGTACCGCTCATCTCACAGGGCTTCGGTGCACGGCTCAATCATTCATGACGCCTCGTACTTCTCCATCATCGAAGTGAAAGGTGCAAAAACAATCATCACCAAGATTCTCGGTCTATGTTGTGACCCGCAAGCGGAGCATCCGGCTGCGAAAAGGTTTGGAGATTTGTTAGATGCAAACCAGCCATCTAAAGAGTCGCGACAGGAATACTGTGGGTTCACGCGCTGTCCAAGTCCATTTATACAAGCCAGAGTCTTATCCATTTGACCTTCTTGCACCCGTTACAATCCTATGGCAACCCCATGTCCAAACGAGCTCTCAGGAAGGAGAACGAAACGCCGAGGATACTACACGGACTGCATGGTTGATATGTCACCCAGCTGCCCACGATGATATCCTGGCTACATTGCAACGAGCTGCATCATTGGTGTTGGCGGCGATCAAGCGTCAAGAAGCGACGGCAAATGTAGAATATGAGGTAGAGATCGCTGACCTTCGAGGCCATTTCAACGTCTTCGAGATAATGGGCCCAAAGTCAAACCAAGTCCTTAAGGGTGCCCTCAAACCAGTCCCCCAAGACGACAGAGCAACATTCACACAGGTGAGTGGCAAGTTATAGCAATTGACCATGATCGTTCTCAACGTTCAAACTAGTTCTGGTCCGCATTAAATAGCTTGCCATGTTCGGGTTCATTACCTCGTAACATGATAGTAGGCTTTAGAGTAATTGATCCAAGGCTCGAGTAAGGACATCAGAACCTTTGTTGTTGGGCTTTCTGAGTCATGAACGGTCCACAGTTTTCCTCCCAAGAATGCCAAGCCAGCGCCAGATACGACACACAACACCATTACCATCCCATCAGAGGAACTAGCCCAAAGCGAAATTTGGGATGAGTCTGTACGACTCAAGCTGAGAAAGCCAAGATACAAGAAAATGGAATTGGACCAACGACGCTCGGAGGTAGGTGTCAGATAATGTCATGACGAAAGTCTAACTATAGCAAATTCTGAAGAACACTGTACCTGGCATCTCTCTGCAAGCCTTGCGTCAAGACGATCGCGTTCCGGTTCTGCTGATCCAACACACTGTTGAAAGCACGTTCTCGGACAGCCAAGCACTCCATGGCTGGAGGTTGATTATTCCAGCGGGCTGGTCCATGGCTTTTTTTAGTTCGCTTATCTTTACTGGGACTCGTGTAGGCGGCCAACGCGAAAGACAAACACAGACCTACGAGGCAGGGACGGCCTATTACCCTCGCGACTATCCTTCTACGGAAGCGTACATAACGGACGCTCAGAATAGGGAAAAGGAGGAGCAGGAACGGTGGAGCAGAAAACCTCCAGCAAAACGGGTGAATTACCGGAAATTAGGCATAAGGAGCCCTTTTAGGGCTGACTGGGAAGTTATCTTGGGTCTTCCAGAGCAAACTGAGAAAGGCAATGAGGATTTAGTACCGACGCAGCGTGATGACGGCATGGATATAACCTCGGACGATGGTCCATTTCGACCTTGGCTACTTCAGGGCCCCACCGCGCAGCGCATCATTTCAAGCATTTCTGACATGTTCAATCCCGCTGCAGGTCTCTTAGCGGAGATTAATTCACTACGGAGAAGATTTGATCTAGATGCGCTCCCCTCCAATATCGCAGGCACTGACCTACTGAAAGGCGCTCTCGTTCTGGTGGCTATTAACATGTGCAAGAGGGGAACCCCAGAAGACTTGGACCCAATTCATATCATGGATGATGTGGAAGTGATGAAATGGATGAAGGCTGTACGAAGACACCGGACATTTCAAATCACGTCAGATACCGAGACTGAGGCGCCAGAAGAACTCGAGGCACGTAGTAGGGAATCACCTCCCTGGTTTCAAAAGCTAAATTCTGATAGCTCGCGAAAGTGAAGACATCGTCTACGAGTACTATAGGCTATGTCACCACGGGCCATTACTCCTTGTCAAGAAGCAAAGGCTACGCCATAGGGGCAGTTTCTCTTTCTCGTATGATTGAACTCGAAGGGCAAATAATGAGGTATGGTCAATTCTGAGACGTTTGCACTTGAGCCGACGTACACTCTGCAGGCTCTGTCCGAACAATCACAAGCGGGACTCTGCGACAAGAATGAAACCAATGGTAAAAATACGTGATAAACAAGGCCAGCTAAGCCGTGCCGCCTTTTTAACTGTCCTAAGTAGCCAGGACATTGGACGCCATTCGTAGTGGCCGTGAGTGCATTGCATACACGCCTAGCATATCACATTATTGATGCCAAATAAATACTACTGGGGTCTACAATGAAACTTAAAAAAGGGAATGGGTTCATGCCGTTGTCGGACAACGATAAGACAGCCGCAAGTTGGTGGCAGAAGAAAAGACAGGTGAGGTCCAAGGGAACCGTAGGAATTCAGCGATGCCAGTAGGACGCAGGGGGATTAGTAGTTATACGTACTCTGCAGTCGCTTGAAGTGACAAGTGAACGTTCTGTTATCTTAATTGCCGGTAATAAGCCGGACCACAATCACATTCTCCGGGTACATTACTTACCTGCACACCAATCTAACCACCCTCGCACTCTCACTTTTCGTCACTGAATTACCCACAGGATACCATAGACTCAATGCCAATTGTGACGCCTTTGACGAAGCTACTCGGCATCCGTGTGTAAGAATGATGTTTATGGCCTCGTCCCATTGTCTTATGTTACCTATCTAGTCCCATCGTTCAAGGCGGAATGCAATGGTACAGTGTTGTCTGTGCATACAAGACGTGTTATAACGGTGTTATGTGGATTAAAGGGTTGGAGTACCCCAATTGGTCGCTGCCGTGTCGGAAGGCGGAGGCCTTGGTACGGAGTAGTCAGCATGGCCTCTGGCATTATCTCATTCCCTGACTAGGCATACTTACTGCATTGACTCAGCCTTCACCCGATGCACTCCGGTCCGTTATACGCGAAACCCGAAGACTGACGTCGAAGCCATTTGGGGTTAACATTACTATTCTCCCTACGATTAACCCGCCAGATTACGAAGGGTATGCGCGTGCAGCCGTAGAAGAAGGGGTCAAAATATTCGAAACTGCAGGAAATAATCGTAAGCGGTGTGGCATTTTGATCGGACCATGTGCTGAACTTATAAAAGCCGGGCCACTTATCAAATTCTTCAAGGATCAAGGATGTATAGTTATTCACAAATGTACAACTATCAGGCATGCCAAGGTATCTGAATTCGTGTCTTCGGATGAAGGAGATGCATGACGATCTGGCAGAGTTCTGAACGCATGGGGGTAGATGTTTTAAGCATTGATGGCTTTGAATGTGAGTTTGCCTTTTTGTCTGGTAGTTAATTGTTTTAATTATGCATAGGCGCTGGTCATCCAGGAGAGGACGATATTGGTGGCCTTGTCCTGGTAACATAACGAAGTTGGAGTGCCCTATTCTGGTTCTCAACGAATTCATGTAGCTTGCGCGGGCGGCCCAAGAACTGAAAATTCCGTACATCGCTTCAGGAGGTGTCGCTGATGCTAGAGGTGTTGCTGCTGTACTTGCGCTAGGGGCAGCGGTGAGGATCACTGCATGTTTCATTCTCAATACATTACTCATGATCACTAAGGGTGCCAACATGGGTAAGTACCTCGAGTGGTGTTTGCTAGATTTTGTCCTGAGTTCGCGTAGGGACGCGTTTCATGTGTACAGTCGAGAGGTGAAGTTCTCACTACTCGTTGAATTGCCTTGGTTGACGTGTTGAAGCCCGATTCATGAAAATATCAAGCAGAAAATAGTAACCTCCACGGAACGCGACACGATTCATATTTTCCGTACATTAAACAATACAGCACGTGTATACAAGAACAAAGTAGCAATGGAAGTGGTGGAAATCGAGCGCAGACCGGGGGGAGCCAAGTTCTCGGACATTCAGCATTTGGTGTCTGGGGCACGCGGAAGAAAGGTGTACGAGTTGGGAGACCCCGATTACGGGATCTGGTCTGCGGGAGTCACCGTTGGGTTGATCAAGGATATCCCAACGTGCAAGGAGTTGCTTGAGAGAATGGAGCGAGAGGTGGAGGAGATATTGGGAGGAATGGCAACTACGGTGAAAGCTAGAATGTAGTCATGTGATCGCGTTGGAAGGTGGTTGGTTGTGTTTCTCGGTTTCTGTCATTTCCATCGACAATGGTCAGTCCTGCAGCCAGTCCAAGGCTTGCCAATGCCCGCTCTTCTCCCCCGACTACCCCAAGCCCACCTTCAGACGATTCGTCTGTTATTGAAGATCTTTCCTTCGATTATATCTTTGACGATAATGGAAATTATGTTCGACTCTCAAAGGGCTCTTCAAAAACGCATAATTCTCCTCCAACACCCAACGAGACTTCCTTGCATCCTGATCCACCTCCTTCTCCACCTTCAAGAACTTCTTTGTCACGTTCGGAAACCGCGTACTTACCCCCGCCATCAGGTACAGACAAATCAGTCGCAAGGAGCTTTCAACGTGTTGCCTCTGGTCCTTCAATATCAACCACACCCAACTACTCTGTTGCAACATCCTCAAAATCGCGAGCATTATCTCGTCGGATAACATCCGAGGATGTCAACCGTGTCCAAGATCTGCGAAAAATTGACTTTGTCAGTCGTCCTCGACTTCCACTCGATTCACAACTACATTTGCACCAAGACGAAAAGGAAAACATTAGCGAAGCAGAAGAAGTTGCATACGTTGCTTCCGGCAAGTCGCAACGGCATTCTCCTCCTCTGGTTTCTCGCTCTGTTACTGTTCCGCCACGGTCCTCATACCAACAAGCAAGTCGGATGATGTACTCCTCCAGTTCAAGTTTATTGAGCAGACAAACGACAGAAGCATCTCAGAGGCCCGTCCATTCTCGTCAAATTCTTCCAGGTCCCAACCGTGCCGGGAGAGTCGTGAAGGCGGGTAGCGGTAGCGCGGCCATGATTGCACCAAAATATGGTGGTTCATCTTCTGCAGGTATCGATCGCATTGCCGAGCATGAAGGCAGTGAGAACGAACTTGTGGCGAGCGACCATCAACCGCCCGGGGACGAAACTGACACCGGTGATGACGAGCCAATTGTAGAACCTACACCTATGCCACCGCAACAAGGCGCCAACATGGGGCGGCATCGCAGCTTTGTAGTACCCCTTGCTTCATCTTCCCTGGGTCATTCGTCTATCACTCGTCCACGTCGATCAGCGAGCCTGAGCGATGCATTAGGTGGGTAGCGAAGAAAGACACGGTCTTCTGGTATGCTGAAATATCTCCAGTACAAGAGGATCCGTACCAGTTACAAGTGCAGCAGCAACTACCTCCATATCCAGCTTCGAACTCTCGACCTGGGACAAGCTTAGGATTGAGCGGAAATCCGGATAGCACAGGTGGACCAAGGCGCGTCACGGTTGAAGAATGGGAACGGCAAGAGCTGGAAATGCAAAAGAGTACGTTGATTTTTGCGTATGGGCCGTCTTGGATGTTGGATGCCATTGATCTGAATGTTTAACCTTGCGACAGAATTAAAGCGGGATGTGGAAGATATCGAGCGTGAGTGACGATCGATTGAATACTTGCATGTGGCTATAAATTGATACAACAGGCCGCGACCAAGACTTGCTTCAGCAGTCAGCTCGGCAGTCACCATCACCGACTCATAGTCAACACCCGCAAATACCGATCATTAAGCATCTCGGTCATCGACGGCGAGACTCTGATACATTGCGCAATGTACCATCCCTCGGATCTCCGACTGCGGTTGAATTTCCACCTCGTGTATCGCCATCCTCACGTGGGAGGCTATCGCCTCCTGAAAATCGCTTGGTTCGCGATGCAGCTTCTTTAGCTAAACACAGGAGAAGTCCAACAGCCCCTGACGCTCCCACAAATAACATAAGTCATAAAGAGGGTAATCTCTTGGCAGGTCTAGGCAAGAATGATGATCTCGGTGTCTCGAGTTCCGGCGAAAGAGACCGTGAAAAAGTCAAGGCGCAAATGACCTTGGAAGCACAACAGCAAAATCAGAAGTATATGCAGGCCGCAGGCCACGCACCTCCGCCTCCTCCCGCTCAACTGAATCGGCATATGGTCGTGAGTGAATTATCGTGCTCAACATCCGACGATATATCGCTTACCTGTCTATTCAAGGTGAATAAAAAGGCTTATGCACGCCTGGACATGATTGGCAAAGGCGGCTCATCGCGAGTATTTCGCGTGTTGAACCATGCCAACGAGTTGTACGCCATCAAGCGTGTGTCATTAGATAAGACCGATTCGGAGACAATGAACGGTTATATGAACGAGATTGCATTGTTGAAGCGTCTAGAAGGCAACAGTCGCATCATTCGCCTGATTGACAGTGAGCTGAAGGCCGGGCCGGGAGGAAGCAAGGGTCATCTGCTACTTGTAATGGAGTGTGGCGAAATTGACTTGGCCCGCTTGCTTACAGAGCAAATGAAGGACCCTCTGAATATGGTCTGGGTCGCCTATTATTGGCAGCAGGTACGTTCACCATAATTACATGCGCCTTCGCTGATATGAATTCCTTTCCAGATGTTGCAAGCTGTGCACGTTATCCACGAAGAGAAAATTGTACACTCTGACCTCAAACCAGCCAACTTTGTCCTCGTCAAAGGTCAATTAAAGTTGATTGATTTTGGTATTGCAAATGCCATCGCCAATGACACAACCAACATTCAGCGTGACCATCAGGTAACGTGGTCCCATTTTCTCTGGATTTGCCCATGTTTATCTTGCTTCAGATTGGCACTGTCAATTATATGAGCCCTGAAGCCATTGAGCTACCTGATGGAATGCGACGCCTCAAGGTTGGTCGCCCCAGTGACGTCTGGTCACTGGGGTGCATCTTGTACCAGATGATTTATGGCCAACCGCCTTTCCAACACCTTTCTGTATACCAAAAAATGAAAGCTATCCCCGATGGATCCCATGTGATAGACTTTCCTGAGTATTCGGTACCACAGATACCTTCACGTTCAGGGGGGGACACTAACGCACCTCCTCGTAAACTGGATCACCTCAAGAGGCGCGTGCGACGCGACGTGATCGCCAGTATGAAAAGTTGCCTATGTAGGAACCCAAAGGAGCGAGCAACCATTCCAGAGTTATTGGATCAAGATTGGCTTGACATGAAAGAGCGTAGGTCACCATTCCTTTCTTGGTCGTCTTCCAGCATCTGTAATTGGTTCAGCAGAGCCATCCTCAGTGAAGCAGTTGCTTGCCCATGATGAGACCATTATCAACCCTTATTACATGCGGCAGTTGCTTGAATATGGAATCAAACTGGGGAGGGAAAGCAAGAGTTCCGAACTGGGCTCGGAAGCATTACTCCGTGAAGCTGAGGTATGTATCAACTTAATCCTCCCGAACTGTCTCCTGACATGAGCTTTTTATAGCGATTGGTTGCAGAACTAAAATCTACCGTTTTCTCAGACGTCTCTTGATACTGCAAGTTTCCGTACCCCCCATTTCGTGATCTAATCCACTTACAATACCAAGCTGCACACTCTCTTTCTTCTTTTGCAAGCATTCATGATCTCTCCGTGTCGCTCGTTTGTCATAATGTATGTATGTGTATGATGGTCTGCCTGCTACGCTCCGGGCGCATTTGTGTATTAGGATCACTCGCCGTTTCGTTCGTGTCGCTTTTTCTTACATCGCTATCAAGCTCTCGCGCTGACTCTTAGATTCTTGCTGTTTTCGTAGTTTTGCTCTGCAGATGCTCTCGCACAAAGCTTTCGTTATTATTAACCATCTGTCGCTCTGAATCTTGCGTATTGTGTATATATCTTAGCTAATCTGACGCGAATTGATCGTACGCATCAAATATCATTATATCCGATCTTCTGCAAGGGCAGCGCTTGAGGGGGGAGACCCCGGATACTGGTATAAATCTAATAGTACAGAAAGAATTGAATTAGATGCAACAAATAGATGGCAACGGTGAAGCTCCCTTGACGGTCGGATCACTTGGCATGGAAAGGAGTCCCATCAACATCATAGCCAACTTCCCTGTCAACAGTGACTTTAACTCCCATGGGAGCCTCCTTCCCGTTTCCGTTTCCGTTTCCTTCATACAAGTTACCGCCCTTGGCTTCGCCGACGCTAGATTTGGCATCATTGTCGTACTCGCCTTCAGTTTTGGAGCGCATATCATCCAGAGTATAGGTATGGGTAGGGTTGTGGATAGACAGATGGGTTTGTACTCCTGAACGGGCGGATAAAATGTGGGTCGTTCGCGATGATCCGGTAGCAGCGGTGGAAAGCGCAAAGGTGCCGCCGTACTCAAGAGGTCCGCGGACTGAGAGAATAATACGAAGCGTCATGGATGTAGTGAGGACGGCAGCCATACTGTAGGAAATATTTCAGTTTATGGCAGAAAGAACAAGCAAGGCGACATGATTTACCTGGTCACAATCGTTTTGACACTGTCCCTCTCGCCGGTCGGTCGGATGATGAACCAAAAGAGCATATTCGTCATATTGACCAACCAGATAGCCTATTAGCCTCTTCAGCAATCAGATGACTAAAGAAATGTGGAAAGATCATACACCGTAGAGGTTCAAACCATCGCGGAGCATCAGCTTCCATGGGGATAAAGGCTTGTCTTTTAAGGACTCGATGGATCGCGCCAGAGCCAGGCCGAACTAACGCTACGATGAGCACGGACAAAGTTGATTTTGGGACAATACACTTACAGAAGCAGTGTAAAGAAGGGTTGGGGCAAGCCAGTAAATGCCAACCCAGTTGGCTTTGGGCCCCGCAATGCACCCTTGTCCCACAAGCAGGGGAACGGCTAAGTTCGAATTAGGTTAACTCTGACCTAGGCTAGAAATTTGGACTGTACGCACAGCGGTAGAAAGCACAGCAAATGGCAGTGACAATGATTTGTATCGCGAAAAGAGCGCTCATTGAAAAGAGAACAGGCCGCTTCTTGTCATAGATGGCATGAATACGGATAACGTGGACAGCTATCGATCAGTTAGAAGGTTGTCCATAGACCAAGCCTAATCCATCACCGGAAGTAGCAGCAAGAAGCACCGCCGTACAGATGGGCTCAAAGAGATAGAACTTTTGGCAAGCCTAGAATGTGTGCGTGTGTGTATTCAAACAGCAGAACTTGACGAACGGCGGTCAGACTTACTGACTGCGACCATTTGGTATCAAAGAAGGCAACGGCTGTGAAGGACAATGAGGAAAGGAAAAATACAGGGAAGGATCCATCGTACATACCAACGGCGGTGAACTCGACCGGCATAAAGACGCGAAGGAAAGAAAAGATAACTTTAAGGGCCGGCCATCCGGGGGTCTTGACAAGGCGCCATGTTCTAGGAGAAAGGACAAGGGTATCCCAAGCAGCCACAGTGAGGGTACAGACAAAGAAATACTTGTGAGCGCTAAGATGGGGAGGAAGGTCGAGGGACGGTGGAAGGACAGGAGCAGGGGAAGCCATGATGGCGGTTGGAAGGAACGGAGATATTTGTATTGGCTATGCGGGGTCCCACCGACCCAATGCAACTTTTCTCCGACAGCCCTCAATCTGCATCAAGTGATTTGTATCTGCACGTTTCCTTTTGTTCCCGTCTGTCTATTGCTCTCTGATCCTTCTCACCAGTGTCGCCTTTCTCGCCACTTTACTGCTTCTTCTGCTCGTTTCGACTGCTGTATTCACCAGGGCCTACCTCCACCGCCGTTCCCTTCACTCTGCACAGCATGAAGACATCTTAGGTCTCTTTTTCGACGCCCGCACCCGACAGAGGCGCCCAAGAAGATGTGACTCATCCAAGCCACTTTTGTACGACATCTGTCCTGCAAGCCTCCAAATTGATGGTTACAATGGTCCAAGGTGGCATCAATTGATGGTCAGACTTGTTTGCTGTGCTTTCAGGCCCAACATACTTATCCCATCTCTTGATCTATCACAGCCCATCGCTGTTCAACCCATCCCAGCCAAAAAAAGGCACCGTGCGAGAAGCATCTCATGTTGTAACCCGAATTCGCCGCGTTCCCTTCCTTCGCCATCCCATCATCAGCTCTCCTGTCTAGCGACGATGGCAGACTGTGGACATACCCATGTGGATCCAAATCTGCTACAGGTTGCTGTTTTAATTCAATTCCCATCATCTCGACTGAAATCCGACGATCATCTGCCCAATCTGACATTGGGCATTGCATATAGACATTTAAAACACGATCAATTTTGTTGAGGCCTTGTTCCCCATTCTACCCATTATCCGTTCACAGCTTTCACGCGCCCTAGACATTGGTACAATCATCAACTGCATCTTGGTACACTTCTTTTAGTAGTGCTATACCCCATAGCCACATGGAGACGATCACCTGCTGTTGTCGCGGCTACATGACAATAGAAAACATGATATTTTAGTGCATGCCACATGTTAGAGTAAAGGAGCACGCAAGAGGCATACGTGCATGAGTGTACATGATTCTTAGGCTTGTTTATTCTTCCTCCTCTTCCTCGGCTTCCTCATCTTCATCCTCATCCTCTTTCGCAGCTTCCAGGACAGCAGTGGCAATCCGATCCAAGTCTCGCACACCATCTTGAGTTATTCTTCTCCCACCGTTCTCTGATTTTTCCAAAACGCCAATCTTCTCCAACGCCTGACAAACCTTTCTCTGAACGGCAGCAGAGCTATCGGCATGATGGGATGGGCGGTTGCCCCGTCTTTTGCGTCCGCCGTGTAGTTTCCTGAGAGCGCCAATTCCAACATCTTTACGTAGGTATATGTGCCGGGCAACAGCAGCTAATTTTGAAAAGTGCACCATGAGTACAAATGACAGAAATTCCATGATTTTTAATAATAATAAGAAACAACTCACCTGCACGGACATACCACCAGTCTGGGTCATATGGTGCAAGCTCTTTGAATGATGCTGTTTTTACTAGGTCGACCCATGTTGGCACCTCGAGCTTTCCAGACCGCTTCAGGTGGCTCGCGTAAGCGTCGATAAACGATGGGGCACTGAGATAAGAGGAAAAGGGTCAGGAAATTGAACAGCATAGTGGCAACCAAGTACCTAACGTCTCGTACTCCCGGCATGATAGTGGTGAGTTGTCGATGATTACAGCGCGTGGGCTGGTGAGTGCGACGTTGACGGCTTTTTGTTGTTGGCTCTGTAGCATAACCTTGTCGCTCTTGCGGCTGCGGCATTTCCCGATAACTGTACAGAACATGGAACGATGCTTAGTCAGCAAGTAGGTGAGCTCTGTACTGGCATCGGCATCCGAGGGCATCGGGTTTACATGTATACCCGGTGGCTGCCAGTTCATGAACATCTTTATGATCCCCTCTGAACTCCTCACTGAGATATTTTCCTTTTCTGCCCAACTAGAGCCTCTAATCCCTCTCCGTCTACGCCGAGTATGCAAATGGTGGAAGTCGATTGTCGACGCTGCACCAATCGTCTGGCAGCGACTGTCATTGAATGATGACATTCTCGTCTCACGAGCTCGCTCCGTCCTTTGGATGAAGAAGTCTCAACCACTTCTGTTCGACATTGACCTGCATACGTCGGATTCCGATATGATTCTGGCCCATCTTTCAACCTTATTCACTTCCATAGCTAGGTGGAAGAGTCTGACGCTAAATGGCACGCAGGAGGTGCCGTTTAATGGGTTCTATATGCGCCCATCTACTCTTCAAACGCTTTCTGTCGCTTTGCGTAGTTTGGATGTGGACGACGAAACCATGTCGTCCTTGCCGCCAGGGTCTATATTTACGCCGTGCCCAAATAGGCCTCATCACTATGCTATTAACCTTACAATGACCCAGCTTCCAGAACCCCGCCTTCTAGTGCCCCTCCACTTTACACATCTGGAGCTCGGCGAAGATCATTTTAACCGCAGCCACGCTCACCCCTTCCGCATCTTATCTTTCCTTACCATGTTCCCGGCCCTTCAATCGCTAACATTCTCCGGCTCGCTTTCCGAAGACGAACCGTACGGTGCTCCATATCCGCTAGTTCGCTTACCAGATCTACACACATTGAATCTCCGGAATACATGCTCTGTACGCGCTATCCTATCGCACCTTTACGTACCACGGCTGCGCGTACTCTATCTTTACCATCTCAATGTAGACTTTCAACTTTCTCAATTAGGGGCCGGCGTACCGCTCCCACAGCCCGGAGAGAGTGCCGATGAAGCCAACGACTTGTCCCAGTCGCCGTGGAGCGATCTTTCCATCGGGATGGGCTTGAGGAGCCTCATCACCCGCTGTAACCCCCCAATCAAGGTTCTCGAGATGGACTTTAGCGACATGCGAACAAAAGATTTTAAATTCGTCTTCGACAGATTAAACACGCTCCAAGAATTTATGATCGTGGCGTCCGACATGAGCGACACGGTCGTCGACCTGCTGAGACCTTATTATCCCCGACCGACAAGTGAGAACCGAAGTATTGGAGAAGTGGCCGTCAGACTTCCTCGACTTGCCCGTCTTGAACTGTTCAATTGCCAAAGGCTCTCTGGCCAAGCTATCGTTGATGCTCTCAGTGCCCGAGTTGCCTATACGGACCAGCTGTCGGCAGACCAGACTCTGAGAGATGTGTCAATTGTTGACTGTAATGGCTTTACGTCAGATCATGGGTATGCGTTGCTAAACGTGCTTGGTGGAAGGCTCCAGCTGCAATGAAAATAGAGGTCGTGCATACGTAAACGAGGGGCTCTTGACAAATATATTCACTTGCTCCACTAGCGCTGTTGCATCACTCATGTTCCGCTTCGCCTCACTCAAGTCGTGCAAAATTTTTGATTGATCTGGAAACTAGCAGGCCTGAGGTATTTATTCTTTCAATGAAACATATGTCGAAGCAAGCGCGGCGAATTTTTTCGTACAACCCTTTGTAGGTACTTTCGCAAGATTATACCGTCTAATGCACGTTGGCGAGGGAGACCACTTGACGCGCCAAGGAACTCCAAGTATGAGCTTGATCTTCCTATGCACTACCTCGCCCGGGCCTGGCATGCTAGATCAGCACCCGGATCCTGCTAACTTTACTCAGCTTGCAGTCAGCAATGCCGGTAATGGTCGCACCCTTTGCGCCGGGCTCAGTAGCTCTATTCTTTCTCCTTCAGGGGCTTTGGCTGGACTTGGCAATGATGTCTATGGCGACTTTCGGTAGTTACGCCGGTATGAGCTAGCGAGGCCTGAAGCTGTGAACGTGGAACTTCAACTTAAGTTGGACGAAAATCTACATCTTGTTTTCATCTCCAAGCAGCGAAATAGTGCGACGAGCACCCCCTTTCAGGGGAATTAGCCTTGGTGCCCCTTTTCCCTTTCCCCCTACTTTACCACCTCTCCAGAGAGGCTTAAGGCTGTTCCTGGACTGTTTGTCCCTTGCACGCGCGTGCTTAGTTCCGTCAGCAGGCGTGGCCAGATCTGCATGCTATGCTTTCCTGGCAGGCTGGATCATCACGGGTGTCGTGACTGACGGCGGTGATAACTAACTGCCCCTTGTGTAGTATCCATTCGTTTATTATAATGTAGTGGGATTGAAAGCACCTGGTGTACGAAGGATTGAGTGTGAGTTCATATGTTTTCTCAACAAGGGTTCTTTTTGGTGTAACACTTGCCTTATTCGATGTCGTCGCCTCATTTCTTTTTCATATAGTTTCATTAACACCCCAAGTTCGTGTCTAAGGTACATTCATTGAGTTGCCGGGATCCCCAAAAGGGTGGATAATAGCACACAGCCAACGGAGCGCCTTCATCGGACGTTCTCCGCATGTCGAGCCGGTGAACAGGATATGTCTGATACCAAGCCATGCGTTACGGAGCCTATCGCCAATGTAACACACTCGTGGAACGGAAACCTGAGGGATTTAAAGGTAGGTTCCATCTCGGGTGGGGGGACTTGCCCAGATTTGGATCGGTCACACTCTTCCCCACACACAGCTCCTTGTCTGAAAGTCTACCAGCCCAGACTTTCTACACGAGGCTTCTACCGGAGGCCGATTCCCAAAATACGGAAGGGTTATACTGCCCAACTTTTATCCGTCCGCATGTCGCGGGCCGGATGCCACGTACGGACCGACTCCGACCTGCATAATTCCTGCCGTAGAGAACGGGCATATGACTATTATTGACTGTGTACACTTTATTTGAGTATTATTCAATATGCCGTGTAAAAAAAAAGCCCTGCTCTTCTTGACTCCCTACAACTTCTGCACCCGGAATGCGATCATCATCGGCATTCCATAAAGGATGGTCGACGTAACCCCAAAATAATCCCTACGAATTCAGGAAACTTTCTTGTTCGTAGAGCGGCAGGTAGGTACCGAGATGAACAGAAGCTAGCCGTGTAATCTTATGCGCAAGCATACAAACTTCATCCATTAAAGGTTCGGTGCTCGCATCTCTGGTCACTAGGTCATCAGCAGGGCGTACGTGTATTTCCGTAGACTTCCGTGTGCTGGCGCTTCGCCTGGGGGACATGGTCCGAATGACTGCGTCCAGAACGACATTGCGGAGTCGATCACGCGCAAGGGCGCTCAGTTCAGAGTCGGGATGAAAGTTAGTACCAATCCAGTTGCGGGCTAGGCTGAGCAGCTGGCCGTCAGGGGTATCGCCGCAACCAGTTTGATCACCTGTACTTGATACCCGCTCGTGACTACGATGAGCGTGCTTGACAATCTGGATCGTGATGTCCTCTCGCAGGCTGATCCATCTATCAGCACGTTTGTCTGGCGTGTCTTGCCTGCCGGTCGAGTCTTTGTGGAGAAAGCAATAAACCAAACGCGTCCCGGCAATGGCTCTTAGTTCTTCTTTCAGCCTCTGAAGGCATGGCCCGCTTGGTGTTCTGACGCCAGAGCCTGTCGGAGATCTGGCTTGCGCAAGCTGGCGGTATAGGAGAAGGGATAGGTAGAGTGACATTAAATCAGCAGCTTCGAAGCTGAGAGCTGTCAGACGTTTGGTATCAAGGTACAGTGTCTCTGGGTAAGCTGCGGCTGGTGGCCGATCAGAACGTGGTGAAGACGTTGCTTCATTAACTAGATCGATAGGTGGCGTGAACACCAGGTCGACAAGACCCATTAATGCGGCAAGGTGGACTTGCTGATTGGTGGATAACTCGGAATATAGCAGGATTTCCGGAGGCCGTGAACGGTGCGGTTTCGCTCGCTGCTGGGCTAAAACATCGCTGCGAGCCTTCCGGAGCCAAGTTTGTGTGCTTTGAAGGCCCCCGTCCGGGCCCATCTTGCTTCTAAACGTCTCTAATTCATATTGACCGGACGTACGAGCCAGGTGCGGTCGGAGGCTTTGTAGTTGATGATTTGCTATGTCCTGCATGTGCTATAATTAGCAATAATCCTGCGAGCGGATAAATGATACTAGCCAGTTTCATGATTTCGAAAAGCTCCATGCACATGCGGAAGGCTCGTAAAGCCTCCGTTATTATCGTTTTTCCACCTGTTGCGCAGTTCCTCGCGGTTTGAATCATTTCGTCAACCGCACTGTCTCTCATGGGAGCACAATGATCTTTGAGCATGCAACCCACAGATTCCAGCAGCCCCGTGGGGTCAAAAAGATTGCGTTCAATTTCCTGCTCGATGAGACTGGGATCGAAAATTGAACGAATATAGGTAGCCTGAGTAGAGTGTTTCTGAACACTCTCTTTCATTGAGCCACAGTCTGTGATTAGGCTTGAGAGATCTGAAAGAGGTTGTATGACGAGTTGTAAAACTTCGAGAAACTCGCAGAGAAATGGGCGAATTCGGGAAGGCGTCCGTACTGTGTACGCATTGAACACTGGCAAGAAAGCAACGATTGGGGTAGCAGCATCCGACGGGAGAAATGCACAAGCGCAGATCCTGCTTCGGGGCTTGCCATCGGCGTCGAAAGTGAAGCAAGTGCAACCATCCTGTAGTTCCTGCAACAAAGCCGCCCAGTATTTCTCGGCGGCGTCGCGTTTCCTGCGACTATGCGTCGGTCGAAATTGAAGTCGGGGTTCAACAAGTAAATCATGCCCTTGAAGAAACCAAGATTAATTTCATAGGCGGTATGGCGAGGTATTGTCCGACGTACGCAATTGTGGGTTGTGGATAATCGAATCAAGTTCCAACTCCTGTAGCGTGTGCCGACTAATTGGCGGCTTCAGCGGTGGTGTGTGCGGCGGCGAACAGTCGATACAAGCCGGCAGCGTGGCTTCCGTTATGGGTGTAAAAAATAGATGATTGCTCGAAGACGGCACGGGCCGGCCAGCACAATCTTCGTTGCCGTCTATAGCAGAAGCATCTAGGACTTGAGCACAGGGGATCTTGCATGGCACCTCCGTTGGTTTTGATGGCGGCAAATCCAGGGCGTCCAATCTCTGACGCTTAGGCGGATTGGCTGAAAATGAGTTGTATTCGCTTTCAGGAGAGACCGGACTACACGAAGAGGGCGAAGAAGGAGAAGGCCAAATTGTATTGCCACCAGCCAGCCATGGAAGGCGAGGAGTGATAACAGATTGCCTTGAATTGGCAGCCGTGGACGTGTCAACTAGCAGGCCGTCCGAAGCGGCCCGAGCACGAGTGTCCTGAGATTCGGAAGTGGCGTGATCGTCGTTCCCAGCCTTGCGCTTGCGATGGTTGAGGGGCAGTTCGTGAGCGAGGTCATCCATCTTGGGAGGAAAAAGACGGGAGACGTAAGAGGAGGTAGGATGGTGAGTCGGTATATAAGTGAATAAGGGGTGACTGGAAACACATGGTACATGAAAGAGTTATGAATGCCAGAGACGTGGGCAATATTCTACCCGTAATTTTTTTGGCTTGTGCTTCGCATGTTCGCATGCCTTGACATGCCTGATCCCATTCTCTGTGAATCTCTTTGCACGCGTACTCTGCGTGCGTTCCAAGTCAATTAAACCAAGTCTTTCATGAATTCATTATACTTACCTTTTATCTTCTTTCAGCTGGAAGATCCTGAACATAGTCCCTGCTACATAATGAACGTCTGTGGATTACGGCACCCGGCCTTTTTTTACCTGGAATTATCACTGTACCCGATGCTGTGCTGAACCGGGTTGTAAGTGACAACCTTCCAAGAAGGAAACTAGCATCCCAAATTGCTAATCTCGCACGACTCTTTCCGTCTCTATAAGTCCGAAACTCGCCTTCTAGTCTTCTTGGAAAGTTCTCCTCATTTACCGTGGAAGAATACTTGCGCTCAGTACGGACACCGTCTTTGGCTATTTTACAACGTCGATGACCTAAGTTAGTCATACCCAGGTCGGAACTTGCTGGTGTAAGTAATAGTCAAAAGGAGCGGAACGCACAAGTCTGAGGCTCTGGGAATAATTAACTAATCTCAGACGTTAGAGTTGCGCCTAATTGATGTTCGACGCGTGCTCAGTCGATGAACATTTCTGGCCTAATCAGAGTAGATTGCTGGTGCACAGGGCATTTCTATGAACATAGTCATCCATCTGAATGATTTACAAGTGGTAGCCTCGTGCGGCGGTCGTGAGGCGCACGCATGGTGTGTACGAGGCAGGGTTGGTAAGTTGAAGTATTTTGATAGGAGCTGTGAAAAAGTAGGATATCTTAACAATGCTGTTAACTATGCATCAATTAAATTTTCCCCTGCTCTCCCATCTTCAAGCACAGCTTCGGTTCCTGTTGCCATCCTTTTACTGGGTTTGCGAGCATAGAACTCGGCAATAATTTTAGGGTTAATCCGATTGAGCTGCTCTTTAGGGAAGATACGTAGAAGTGACCAGGCAAGGTCCAACGATTCAAAAATAGTCCGTGATTCATATGGACCTAGGAGATGCTCATTTAGGATCTGGCACTCATCTTGATATGAAACATGTCCACGAACCTTGTCCGACAAACTGATGCTCAAATTTATCCAGGAATTCCAGCGCCAACTTGTCCTCAGGTGATAGCGCTTCCTCACCAACTACTGCTTTCATTGCTGCGGCATCCCTGCCAATCGCATACTTGGCATACTGAGCCAGGCACTATGTCAGCGCAACAAACTGGTACACATGACCGAGCGTACTAGCTGGTTGGAAACGTCTCCGTGATCTTTCCTCGTCAACTCGTCACCAATGGCGCTCTTCATCAAGCGCGATAGTGAAGGAAGGACGTTAATCGGTGGGTAGATCTGCCGGTTGTGCAGCTGACGATCTACAAAAATCTGGCCTTCGGTAATATATCCGGTCAAGTCGGGAATCGGATGTGTAATGTCTAAGGGGCATTATTGAGCGATTGATGGCTAAACATACAAGACTTACCATCATTTGGCATGGTAAGAATCGGTATCTGCGTTATGGAACCATTCCTTCCTTCAACACGTCCGGCTCTTTCATATATAGTAGACAAATCAGTATACATATAACCGGGGTAGCCTCGTCGGCCTGGCACTTCTTCTCTCGCTGCGGAAACCTGAAATAGTAGTATGATCAAATGTCCTTGCAGAGGTTCATCACACCCACTTCTCGTAATGCATCTGCGTATGAAGACATGTCCGTCAAGATGACAAGAACATGCTTTTCTAGTTGATAGGCATAATATTCGGCTGTCGTCAATGCCAGTCTTGGGGTGATAATCCGCTCGATGGTGGGATCATTGGCTAAGTTCAGGAATAGGGTGACTCGATCCAGACTACCGTTTGATTCAAAATCTTCTTTGAAGAAACGGGCTGTCTCCATGTTAACGCCCATGGCAGCGAAAACGACGGAAAAGTTATCTTCATGGCCATCATGCACGTCTTTCGTGGGTCGCTTCACTAACCCTGCTTGTCGCACAATTTGTGCAGCAATCTTTCAGTCCCAGTTAGTGAATGCATTGGTTCAAATAAGTAAAACAGACCTCGTTATGTGGTAGACCAGCGGCAGAAAAGATGGGAATCTTCTGACCACGGGCGATTGAATTCATAACATCTATTGTAGATATCCCAGTTTGGATCATTTCTTCAGGGTAGATGCGAGAAAAGGGATTAATAGGAGAACCTGTATCAACGGAGCCATTATTACTATTGCATCAGTCCTGGATGGAAGCAGACCATTGATGTCAAGGTAATCTTCAGCAAATACTTTAGGTCCTTGATCGATAGGATTGCCTGAGCCATTGAATATGCGACCTAACATGTCTTCCGCTACTGGTAACTTCATACTGCTGCCAGTAAATTCCACGCGCGTTGCCTTGACGTCGATGCCCGTCGTCCCCTCGAAGACCTGGACAATGGCCTTTTTACCTTGCACCTCGAGCACTTGACCACCTCGTTTCGATCCATCTGGTAGCGTCAATTGGACGATCTCGTTATACGATGGAAACTAATGATTCAGTCAGGTCATGTTTGTAGACATCCAGTAAAATGAACCCGCTTTGACATTATCAAGCACCACCAAAGGACTAGAATGTCAGTTAATTCATGCACATCGAGTGCAGTGTGGTACAAGATACCCGTTGATAGCCGATACAGTACGATATTCTGCACCATCGCGTCAGCTAAATTCGGATACAGTACAGGTAGTACACACCTAAGTGTGGTTGTACCCGATATTCTCGGGTCACAGCTGCTGCGTTAATACGCGCTAGTTCAGCATCGCTCAGACGTGGACTGGACATTCAACACTCAGAATACAGATGGATTGTGTGTTAAGATGAAGGCCGACAAGATGACAGAGGATTGTGCAAAGGAAACATATGTGGTAAGACTTTCTCACACTACCCATCTAGGCAAGCTACGATTCGTCCAAACGCGTCCTCGATGAATCGCTGATCGTTCGACATCCTTAGCACGTAGGTTAACTGGCGGGACATCTTTTTTCCATACAACATGTTACTTGACTTACCATTCTGTTTCCAAGATAACAGTCTCTATCTCGTCTGCCGAACCGTTCATGAGTGAATCTGTACTTTGCATCTTCAGGTAAAAATATTCAGCCGTGCCCATGCGGATCTGTCTAGGTGTCAAATCTATGCACGATACGCTTCATTCGTGAAAAATAATACCTTGGGAACACGATGCAAAAAGAATGATTTCAATGAAGGTATGCGTTGTTTAAAAAGCGACGGGACTGCCATCAGATTTACAATCCTTCCCGCCAGGAAATTATCAGTTTAGTATACGAGGTCTGCGCGTCACTTACATCCTCATCGATTCCTGTACTCTGGCTACATTTTTTATGCGGGACACGTTCTTCAAAGCGAGATCAAGCATGTGCTCGATTCTGATATATTGATGAGCCAAGCAACCCAAATAAATGGGATAATGAACCTCTGAAGCCCCAGCGAGTATTGTGACATCCGTTGGATGACGTCGCTTTCAAGCAATGCGTTAAAAATTTGGAGAACAGGCGCGACAACACCACTGGCGGAGAAATTTGCTTCCGCGACCAGTATAAGAGATTCAACGAAGCTGCTTGCGTCGAAGGCAGCGGGACGGTCGGCAACAATAGGCAAGGTTTCAATGTATGCAATCAGGTTGCTAACCATTGGACGGTGCTGTCGAACAATATAAAGGATGGCTGTGAGCCTAGGGGAACTAACATACGACGCTATCTGTCTTGCTCCCCACGCTCATTACAATCCCTGCAATGATGTCGTTCCGAAAATCTGCGATTTGAAGAAAGCGGACAGCCTTAGGGAAGAACCAAGTGCTGTCACTCCAATTTCCAAGTTCTGTTTGGCTGCATAATCGAGATCAGATCAGACGGTAGCATCTAGGTTGCAACACTTTACCTTAATAGTAGGTCCTGGAACGTGTCGCTGCCGGGTAATGTCCATCCCGCGGCCTCGTAACATGCTGGCAAGCGAAGTTTCAACAAGGTAATAAAACACTCTCCGGCTATTTGTCGGACGTTATCAAGCCGCTCAACCCCCTGCTTCAGAATACCAGCAATTGCCATTTGGTAAAGCTCGGGTGACAGATAATCGAAAATATCTGACGTTATCAATGGTGACGTTAGTAAGCCTACCGAAATGGAGGATAATCCCTTGATGCAAGCGACTCTAATCCAGGAGCCTACATCTCCTCGTTCATCATTGGTATAATTTGAAAGTCCATTTATCATGGTGCGAAACATCGACCGAAAGCGAATCCCAGTAATTCCTTTGATTTAGTTAGGCTACACAAATTGTGGTCACGTATAAGGTGAAGACCAACGTTCTCTGAGGCAGGATCTTACTGTCAACACCAACCTAGACATGGCCTGGTAGCATGTAACCTGTGCTTCGATACTAAAACGTTTCTACTTAGGTAAGTATCTTCATATTTCCCACTTGGCTTCAACCATACCACAGGGGTGACACATTCTAGAAGTGTGTCGAGATTCTCTTCGATGCACAAAGGGTGTACATCATATCGCAAAGCCCCAAGAAATCTTCCAAGGCTCTGCTGGATGACTGGGGATGACGATGTGAGTTCTCGAATAAGCGTAACTAGGCCACAGAGATATGAGAAGTTGATTTAGCTTAAGTTTAGTTACCTATCTTTTGACGTCTTCGGTGCAATCTTGTAATCGACTGACGCTTCCCATTGCTTCAGCCGCTGCCTCCTGAACTTCAGAATTGCGGTGTTTGAGGCCAAATTCAATAAACTTCTTCCACCGGGGTGCTTGGAGGTGAGAAGCAGGGATGATATGAGTGGGCATCAATGTATGTGCTATTAAGCGAAGTGCAGCGGTAGCCACGATATCATAGCTGTGGCCAAATAGTACTTTGTCTTGGGTCACCGAGAGGCTAGCAAAAATCTATTGTTCTTGAGCATGTGCTTTAGCTTATAGGAAAAAATGGACCTCGTTTTTTAGCGAATCATTTTCTTCGGCCCCCACACCAGAAAGCTCGGACGCTTTTGCGATTTCCGTCAGTGCGAGAAGAGCACCATGCAAGTCATGAGTATCGACAGACTCCAAAAGGTGGACCTTGACTTCGGTTACTAGTGTCAGGCGAAAATTTCATGACCATACACACAGCTTTGTCAAAGGCAATACGAAAAAGTGACCTGAAGTCCGTCAGGATAATACGGCGCAGGGATTGAGATGCCAGTTCTCGCATCGATGAATCCCAATGCCTCAGCGGCACATTTAATAAATGTTCAATTAATGCAGTTCTGTATTCTCGGTGTCTCTCGACATAATCAGACAGCAACCGCGCGCGAATTTCTGAAACTCACTCTGCGACCTGAGAGGCGGCTTCTAGATAAGCATTCCTCCTTATGCTGACAGCATAAAAATCTGTTTTCCTCAGGACGTCGATACCAGAGGGGAAAAGCGCCTAACTAGTCAGCGTGGCCGCATATAGGGTTCTCAGATAACTCCTACCGTTCTGCCAACAAATTCTTGGAACGCAGCACTTGCGGCGCGTCGGACATGTACCTCTCTGTCGAATAAGGAAACAGTGACCAGGTGTCGTGCTAGGCTCTCAGCGTGAGGTGCAAGGTTGGGTGGCGTTTGCGTTCTCGCTATGGACCATAGGACATATGCCGCAGCATCCCGGACATTTGATCCAATGGAATGTGCCCCTTTCCGCAAATCAAAGTATAGCGCCTGCAGCATGAAGTTAGTCGATTTTTCAGCTTGAAAAGGGATTGAGGAGAACCTGAGACAGCCAGTCCAATAACTCAGACAATTTGCTATGTGGAATGAGGCCTCTACGTGCCATTTCTGCACAGGCAAGGCATGCGCCGTGCCATGTGTGCTCTGCAATAGCCGGGAGATCATACAAGGTAGTAACCGCAATAAAATGAACGGAGAAGAGATTCAACACCGTTTCCAGGACTTGCTCCGAAAAGGTGGCAGGCAGACGTTCGGCTACACGTGCAACACCCTTCGACGCGGACCATCTGACAATAGTATCCTGCCTGCACAGTCAGGGATAATTCGTGGGTTATTCTTCAACGAACCCTGTCCTGTAAGCCTTCAAAGAGCTGTTGGAGGATATGTTCCGTTTCTAAGGGGATGTCTACTTCATCCTCAACTTCCACGTGCGACTCGGCGGTAGCAACCGGAACCAGCTGTTTGCCTGGGTCTATGAGTTCTGACGGCCATGGCGACTAGAACAGGTTGTACCTCTAAATACGTCTCGTCGAGCTGGTGGTAACAGCCTCATCCCAACTCTTGCCAATAGCTTGTACTTGAGTTTTTGAATGTGGGTATTATTTTGCAGACTGACATTGCCGTCAATTGCAGAGCAAATTGACAAGAATGTTGACGAAAATTCGCGGATCACATCAGCAGGACCGTCTTTAACGACGTGGCAGATAACTCGCAAGGCTCCAATTGACTGAGGATATAGTGATAAGAAATTCATTGAGAGATACTTTTTCATCTCACTAAGATTGCATCTTGACCATTTGTCAACAAATCAACCGTCCACAGCAAATGAGAAGGGAATCTCTGGCCTGTGTCCTTACTGTACTACATCAGTAGAATGAATCTTTCGATTGGGAACATGACCCGTACCGTGTATAGAGTCTAGAAAGCAGAAGTGATGCACCATCCCTCTCAAGGCCAGCCTTTCCTAGATAGGTTTTGGCAACATTTTCCAGTTTAGTTGCAATAGTCCCAGCTTGGTCAGGTTCGTCAAATTGCGATAAGTCAAACGGTATCATGCAAATCAGATATAGCCATATGAGCAGCACGTAACGCGAAGGCCATTCGGAATGTTCGTCGGGTAATTTACGCACGCAATCAAGTGCAATACCCAAGTCTAATATCTCGTGGGGAAAATACCTGACTGGGACAATTCGTCAAACTAATAGCAGGACAAGTGTAGAAGTAATGCCTGACCAATCACTTTGTATCCTCGAAAATTAATGTAGCAGTACAACAGATTGGCGATGTGGCCAGTTCGTTTTATCAAGCCTAGGGAGGGTTGCTCGGTCCTTGAGAAGAGCGTTGCATAGTATTTTAACCTGTTCACAACAGGTACGACCAAACTCTCAAGGTATGGATCCAAGAGGTATGATTGTTCATGATATTCGTTCAACTAAGCAAAAATTATTAAGCCACTGCCATCGAACGAGATCGGATCATAACGCACAATCATGGAGAGTTTTTGAAGGATAAGACCTCTTTTTGCATCTTCCTCCCCGGAAAGTGCTTGATCATCGGCACTATTCTCCAGGAGAGCGCGCTGGAGGTCGGAAAACTCTCCGTGCCTTTCGAAAGTCGCAAACAATTTCTTTTCCACATAGTCCATGGTGACTTGAGGATTCTAAATTTGGCATCCTGATGTTGCGGACACGTGCCATTTCACTTGTTTTAGGCTATGGACGCACACCGAGGTATCAAGAGAAAAAGAGCTGCGAGTGTAAGTCCTGTGCCATCCTCCCCTCTCTTTTATAGCTCATGTTCAGAACGGTCTAGAATGACCTGGATCTGGTTGTTCGGCGGAAGCTTGTTAGTCCCATTGAGGGCTTAGCTCAATCAATGAATAAGCGCTGATTTTTTTTATAGCATCACGAACTTAGGGAAGTGAAGAAAGCTGCAAAAAGGGCTAGGACTCTCGAGCTCATGAAGGTAGTCAAGCGACTGAAATGGCTTCGGTAAGCCTGCGTTATACAGTTCCGCACCATGACGGACGAGATTGGTAGCTCAAAGGGAAATAACACCTCGGAATTGGAGGACCTTGAAGCCCAAATACATGCCTTAAAGGTATTGTGCAAGTCGTAAAAGTTTTGCTGTCTCTCATCGCGGTAATTCAGCACTTCGATGTTGATATCGTGGGAAGCACTGCTTTCACAACCAGAGTGCGCAAAAGAAAATCTCTATGCTCCAACAAGCATGTAAAGGCGGCAATAGAATCAGAGCTATCTTCAAATATTCTTTCTCCTGAGGAACCCGGAACTCCTTCGTACAAGGCCCAGAGTAAATTGCTCAGCTCCAAAACCTTGGCTGAGAAAATCACAGCTTCCATGCAAATGCTCGAGATGGTTGTGTTTCCACAAGATAGGGAGACTAGGATCGTCATCGGCAAATATCAAGAGAAAGTGATTGGTCCCCCCGGGTCACAGGCAACTTCATTGGTCGTTCAAGGCAGAAAAACTGCTTGCGATACGGAGGCGGAACCTGGACGGGAGTCTGGCAGCGCTCCTGAAGCAGAATGGGAGTCCGGAAGCGTCAAGACAGAGGTTAGTGCTTTCGAGGATGAGGTGACAGCCTCGTCAGATGAGGGTGTACGGAGCGACACCAAATCAAAACCCGGAGTCATAAAAGTGTCTGGGTTACAATCAACATTCCTTCCTTCCTTGTCTGTGGGCTTCGTTCGCGGGGACTCTAGCGACTCAGATTGGGAGGCTGATACAGACATGGCTGAACCTTCAAAGAAGAAGAATAGACGCGGGCAACGAGCTAGACGGGCGTAAGTACTGCACTTTTACGTTATGGACTCGGAGGTACTATCACAAGCGCCATCAGAATATGGGAGAAAAAGTATGGACGAGATGCCAACCACAAGAAGAAAGAAATTGAGCAGCAAAGACTCAGCGATCGAAAGCAGAAAACTAATGGAAATACAAACAGCAAACGACGCGGACAAAATCACCATGTACAGAACACAAATACCAAGTTAAGGACAGATAAGAGCGGGACATATGCAGAGTCATCGGCGCCTCGCGCTGAAGATAAAGGACCTTTGCACCCATCATGGGAGGCGAAGAAGCAGCTGAGGGACAAGATGAAGCCAAATATTGTTCCTAGCCAGGGGAAAAAAATAGTTTTCTGAGTTTCCGCAATTTTAAGCTGTGGTTTCCGACAACACCCCACAGTACGTCATTCACGGATCAGAATGCCGTCGAAAGTTAGCTATGGATCACAGTGAGCTTAATCCGCGTGATTGAACCAATCAGGCTTCATACTTTTAAGTTTGTCTTGGACGCAGTCGTGGGTTGACGCACCCCGTAACCGGCAGTCTCTCGAGCACCACATCTTGTCGCATTTTCCACATTTGGGAAAATTTGGGCCCTTCTTACCGCAAGAAGAACATATCAATTCTTGACCAAAGAATTTTGAGTTTTTTTCGACCTCAACCAAGGGACTCTCAGGTTGGGGAACTGATTTCCGTTCAAGTTGTGATGTGGGGGTAGTGGGTCCACACTCCAAGGTCGAGCCGATTGACGTTCGCGACAAACTTGCTGCGTACGCGCTTAAAGATGAGGCACGAGTGTGAACGTGGATACTTTCTGCCCTATTCTGTGGATGTTGAAATAAGGCTTCGCAATAGAAGATACTCAAGGAATCCCTGGCGGATGTCCCTGGCAAAGTCGCAGCACAGATGCTGTCATGTGCTGTGCTTCTAGTAAGTGCTGTCGTCGCAATCTTTCCCAAGTCTATCGTGATATGGTGTGTTTGTATGGAATAGGTGCGCTTGAAACGCTGACCCTTCTGCACAACCACGATTCAATAATGTGAAGTCACACGACAAGCATTGGGAATCTGTATACCTTCGTGCGACTTGCGACCTTGCTGAGATATCCGGACTGCACCATGGTTTATGATAGGCTGGGAACAGGGAGGTTGAGAAAGTCGGGTAGCTTATATATGTCGTGGATACCATCTGAAAATAAGCCAAAATTTTTCCACCCAGAATGTAATGTCCTACGCTCTAGGTCCGATAAGAAAATAGCCGTGATAAGGGTCCACTTTTGGCGTCCAATGTAAGCTACTGTCGACTTCGAAGTCTCCGCCACGGCATTTTTAGCGGTTGTCTGAGGCAACTATCGGCAACTATGATGCACCAAAGCCATCAGATCGCCAAAGACCGAGCATGCGAGCTGCATCACTTGACCGGATGAAGAAGCCGGTGCGATTTATCATTTCATGAAAATGTAGTCAATAGAGAAAGTTGCGAGATTTTCACGGAGCTCAGCGATTCCACCTGCCTTTTTAGTATCACGTCGGAGAAATCCCCGAACCAGTGGGAACCATTGTGGTAGAAATAGGTATCCTCGCGCCCATGTGTTAATGCGAAGACAAGTACGAAGCTACGCTGCTATGCCTATTTCCTCAAAGGCACTAAATGAACCGACCAGTGACCTAGTGACCAGTGGTTCGAACGATAAAAATTCCCTAGCAGTAGGGACATCAGATCCCTTGTCACGCGCCTGAAAGATACGTGAGAAAAAACCCCGGCAAGTATTTTGGTAAGAGAGACACAGGGCTTTTTTCAGATTTTCCGAGCCAGAACGGTGGGAAAGGCATTTTTTGAGCAAGAAATGGGGGCGGATGAGATGGAGAGACAAGAGCGCAGGCTGGGACTGGAGGCGATTGCAAGGGAAGATAACGCGCTAACAGCTGCAAATAATTAAAAGGTTTTTTTTTGGGCATCGGGCATCTGCCATTCAGCATCCACACGACCATCCTCTTCTCCAATCCTCTTCAACCGGCTCTTGCCACTTGACCCATCGCTCTTTTCCATTCGGCGATCATATCCTAATACACGGCAATGGTGTGTCTTTCTCTAATTGTATCCCTCTGCATTCTTAACTCATATCTTCAAGGGTCAAACCCTATCTTCACCAGGTCCGTCTCCCAGCCCTTCATTTACTTTTTAATCTTACATCTTTACTGTCAGAGACTAAAAAGAAGTCTGAGGTCGGCACTAACGATCGCTTCCTCTATGCGGTTTCCGAGATGCAGGGTTGGAGAATCAGTGTGTCCTTCATCCCACATCTATGGGTGTTACATTGCTCACATACCCCATATCTTCACCCAGCCATGGAGGATGCTCACGCTGCTGTGTTGGATTTGGACGACGAACCCAATTCAAATGCGTTCTTTGCTGTCTACGACGGGCACGGTGGTATGTGTGCTTGAGGGTGATGATGCATTTCATCTTATCAGATCCAGGCGGTCGCGTCTCCAAATATGCTGGCGAGAATCTTCACAAGCGTCTTGTAATGGAAGAGGCATATCACGAGAAGAAATATGACATTTCCCTCAAGGCGGCGTTTCTTGGGACTGACGAAGATTTATTGACCAGTGTGTACTCTCACGACATTGGTTATTTGGCGCATATAATTGAAGTATGAATGCAGCGCGTGCACGAGATACCTCAGGTGCAACTGCGGTGGCTGCTTTGTTAACAACGGACAACAAAATTTACGTGGTAAGTTCGGGCCCTTTACTGACATGCCGCCCTAATTGCCCTCAGGCTAACGCAGGAGATTCGCGATCTGTTATTGACATCAAAGGAGAAGCAAAACCCCTTAGCTTTGACCACAAGCCGACCAACGAATGTATGCACGTTCGCCACTCATCAATTGATACAGAACTAATAGACTTGTTTTAGCCGAGAAGGCTCGGATCTGCGCAGCTGGTGGCTATATTGATTTTGGCCGTGTAAATGGTAATTCCCATTGGTGCTGCCACTGAAATCTTCTCAACTTCCTCAGGCAACCTGGCATTGTCACGGGCCTTGGGAGATTTCGAGTTCAAGAAAAATAGCTCACTGAGTCCTGAACAGCAAATCATCACCGCTGATCCGGACGTCATATGCCACGAAATTACTGAAGAAGACGAATTCCTTGTTTTGGCTTGTGATGGTTCGTCAGGGACCCTACAATCTCACGACAGCTTCTTACAGAAGTCTCACAGGTATCTGGGACTGCTTATCTTCCCAGCAGGTTGTAGATATCATTCGTTTCGAGATTTCCCAAGGCAAAGAACTTGAAGAAATTACGGAATTGATTTGTGATCACTGTCTCGCACCTGACACGGCTTCAAGGATTGGGATTGGTTGCGATAACATGACAGTTTTAGTTGTCGCTCTCCTTCATGGCCGGACGAGAGAAGAATGGTATTCTTGGATCACTGACAGAGTAAAGAACAGTTATGGTTACGAAACGCCGGACAGCCTTCCCCAACTATACGCACCCAGCCGTATCATGTCTTTCCGCGCGCGCCAGGAGGCTCTTGAAGTCCATGAAAGAACACGGCAAGAAGATGAGAACTTAATGGGACCTATGAGTAATACTCCGTTTGCAGGTATCGCGCGCATCCTAGGAAGCACAGGAGGAATCTCCTTTAGTCCTGGTTCCAGTATCTTTCACGATAATGGTGGCCTGATGTTCGATGAAACGGAAGAAGAGATGCTGGGGCATTTTGCTCCGGGCGATCCCACGAGGCACCTCAGGGCTCAATTGGACGAGTTCGAGAAAGATATGGAGGAAGATAGCGAGAAGGATGTGGATGGGGATACACAGATGGCGGAACTAAACTCGGACGAAACACCGCCGACTTTGCAAGGCGAAGCACCACCGTCCCCAAAGCCTCTACCAAATGGCGATCTGAAATCTGTCGAACAACTTCATTCCCTTCCCACTGGAGATGCACATGCATCAGTCGCCAAGATAGAAGGCTTACTGGACTCCAGTGAAGACCCACTCAAGATTTAGCCTCTGTGTTATGGTACTTATGTATCTCTAAATGTTTTTCTTCTGTCTCCATTTCTGGCTTTCCCCTTCGCTCATGTAGTATCTAATGGCCGTACACTCCGCGTTGTCTCTCCCTTGCTGATATCCGCTACTGTAGCAAATTACACCGTCATTTGGCACTGACAGTTATCACCGATATTCGTAGCATACGGTTCCACACCGCTCACTGGAGTGGCAATATTGTGATAATTTGCTTCACGATGGTTTTACAACTACTAGTTGTCGATCTGTCAGGCATACCAGAGTCTGACCGTGTGCGGAATCCCAAGTACTGACTCCTAGTAATGATCCACCATGCCCATCACCAACCTTGAGAATTACTTGTTTACCCGACTTGCTCATCATGGGAGCTGCACGATAGATATAAACATTTCCACCGCGGTCCTCGGTGCCACTCTCGAAGGCGTACACGGCCTTGTCAGTATGATAAGTAAAGCGTGCGTCACGTTTTGAGGCCAACACGAAAGCAAGGGCAGAAAACGTGTATACATGATCCCACTTCGGCGGAATTGAGGAATCTACAAGAGAGAAGAGCGCACCGTCGATGTAGTTTTTTATAATGAAAGTAGGCCCAGGGCGCGACTCTCCAGGTAATGGGGTAGAGAGAAGACAGAACGATGTCTCTCGCGCGTTCTTCCACCAGCTTGGTGCATGGCCGTCTGAGCCGACCCATGTTTGATACGCTTCCCTTCCCACAGACTGGTCAACTTCCTCATCCATTTCACCCTGACCAAGGCTGGGTACGCCCATTCCTAAGCCAACTCCACTCACATCTTGGCCTGTACGCAGGGGGTCTGTGTACTTCTCTAGCGTTTCTCGAATCTGCCATAGCTCAGAGGGGTCAAGGGATTCAGGGACTTCGAGGTCCTCCGGTGATGAATCTGCGGAGGTTGAAGTGGCAGCCGCAGCGAAGATGTGCATCCATTTGGTGCCTTCATTTGCCTTATCCAAATGAAGCGATAGCAATCCAAAAGAATGCTCGGACTCCCGGTCCCATGTCCAGAAGCTTGTCGAAGGCAAGATACCGTCCCAGAGCGGCTTGGCAGAGTACCGTGGTATCGGCACTCTTGGACCCAACGAGCTCTCCGAGTTCACATGCAAGGTCAAGGTCTTTGGTGAGAAGACAACCTTGATGTTTGATTTCGGCGTAGTGGATGGAAGTGGGAAGGCAACAGTAACAGAGTCTGATGTCTGTGTCCACGAGTAAGGGCATGGCCTGGGAGAATCCCGTTTCTCGGTATCAAGATTCTCATCCGCCCTTGGAATCGGTGCATATTCGTCGGAGGAAGGCTCATACGTTGGCGGCGCGGCAGCATCAAGTTCTCGATAGATAGAGCCACCGATTAGCAAGAAAGCATTAAGCACAGGAACGAAGCCTGTGTAGATGGGAACTTCTTTGCCCCTGCGCTGCCAGAGGAGTTCGAAAGGTGAAGTTCTATCTGGTTGTAACGCTGATAGGACCAAGGTGATGGCGAATATGTCAAATTGCACGTGTCCTGACTTCGCAGGCTTGGGAGGATCGAGATCATAGGAACGAGACGAGAGTATTACGATAGCGGCGTCTGGTGATGCACGATGCACCGAATGTAACCGAAAGGGAGAATGGAGTGCGGCAGTGGGCGAAGAGAGCATCCCGAGAAGGTCAGAGAGGCCATGGTCGTTTAGTTTCAGGACGTATAACATGCCATGACCATCGGCAGCAAGAATGACGTCGGATCGAAAGAATAATGCGGAAGGATATTCTGAGTGTCGGCGGTGGTTTGGCGCTCGCAGAGATTTCGGCAAGTCGTAAATCGCCTCGAAGGTAGGTGGATCTGCCTTTGGTGAGAGTCAGCGGCGCACACGATGACGTAGAGGATGACTCACCAAAGTGACCAGAACAACACGGTCAGCAGAATCCACATAAACAGCCCGACTTGCTTCGCTTGACAAAGCAAGGTGATTGTGGGTTACGCGACTTTGCACTTCCTGAAACGTAAGCGGCACTCTCCCCGACTGTGCGATCTGGGATGGTTTGAAGGGCAGGTCATAACAGACGACAGCGTCTTCCTGGCGAAGAAGTTCAAGCCTGTAGCCCTCGAATTTGGAGTTGACGAGGGAACGCTGGATGTTGAAAGCCTCCATGGCGCGGGCTGCGGGCCGGAGATGGGATGACGAGGGAGCGATCACATGGTTTTTTGATGATCGCAATATTTACTCATACGCTGGGCCAGGGCCAATGACGCATTCTTGTTGAAGCTTCTTACAACAAGCGAATTCGAACTCGGGAGTCCGCTTCTCAATGACATGTTGTCCCTGATGGCCCCATACGCCCGTTCTAACCCCGAGAGTCCAAGGAGAAAGATTCCATTTGTCCCCGTGGTCCAAGGGTCCGCTGCGTTCTCACATTTCCAAGTGTGCGAAGTTTTCGTCATAGCTGGAGGGCTGCGTGTCCGACAACCACGCAAAAGGTACGTCTTGCGTAAATAATGATGAGTACTCAATCTCCCAAAACAAAAAGCAACTCACTGCCTCATACTGGCGACAACAGCATCATCTGCCCCACACTCGGATCAGATGCCGATGCATTGGGGTATGTATACTATACATTATTGGTCGCATGTCACTCTCTCCGCAAGGAGCTACGCCTTGATGACCAACCTTGCCTGTTCAGTGCACCCAAAGTATGTGTGATTTTTTTCAAGTTGAAAAAGTGACTTGGACTTTATGCGGAAGCAGGCACGAGGCAGCCAGGATTAGGTTTGCTCTGGCTCGTGAGGTAGTATAATCACGCCAGCTGAAGCTACCTTGCAGAAGATGCTCGTGATACCGATTGTAGCACCAGGCACAAGTAGTCTAACACTTTCCGGCGGCGCGCCATGCGCATGCCGTGTCAAAAATGATGACAGGCTCTCGCACACCTCTCTAATAAGTAAGAGATGTCCCCGCATATGGCTGCCCTGACACTGGTTGCAAACGGATCTCAATTGACGTAGTCAGACAATCACACATGTTTGTAAGCCGCATCGTTGGTGGCGTTGCCGCCGGCCGCAAGCAAGCATTTCAACCCACAAGCTGCGCCGCCACATGACTTCAAACATGCACCATAAATCGTGGCGTCCATCTGCTTACCAAGTTGCTGTCAGAAAGCGTAGCAAGTCACGAACGACCCCTTAATATTTCCAACTTGGCAGAATCGACAACCAACGAATGTTGTCCTGTTCAATTGATTCAATCGTTACCCCAGAGCAACCATTTTAGTACCGTATTCCGATTCGGTGCATGCTGGTAGCCATCTGGTCCTGACACCTTGTAGATCCATATTTTGTCTTGCATTTACTATCCTATGCGGGTTATAAACCATGGCAAGCGTTCCACTTATAGCTCCCAGTCTACCTCGGGCTGACGCTGGACCAACTAGAAGAGTAAGTGAAAAAGTTGTGCTTATACGCCGAGCTACTGCCTCGTTTCAAGCTTTGTATGGTTAACATGCCTTGGACCTGTGACTTCTATATGGTACTAGGGCACTGCACGCTTCCCAGATTGATTACAATGTAGTGGCGAGCTGCGGACTCATGACCTGTGGCATGCATCTATGGAGGCTGGCCAGCCCCTCAGTGCGTCATCTGAGGGGGCCTAAAATAGACCATAAGCGGCGCTCTATTTCAGTTCCTTCACAAAGTGAAGTACAGACATATATAGGTACCTTTTATAATGAAATCAGGTAGTAAACTAGCTCTCGATCGTATAAGCTTTCATCAGCTCTCCGTAGAGTTTATCGTATAGCATTCACCGGGCAACGATTTCTTGCGCTGGATCGTTACCAGACAGCTCCGTTTATAGCATCCGACTGCTGGGATCGAGGAGATGAAGGGCGAGAACTTAATTATCACCAAATCCCCTTTACTCAGTTGAATAATAAACTCTGTATACGCATGCGGACAAACGGCGAGCATACAAGACTAGCTTTTACCATCCATAATTGGCCCTTTGCCCAGTTCGTCAGAATGTGATTTCAATGTGATATTGGAATGAGCGTGATAATAGCTCCCGGGTGTGTGTGAATCAGACTACGGGTAACTCGCGGGCGGAGTATCGTATCGTAAACGCTTCAAGGCGGCGGACAGCACCGAACATTATGCTCGATTACGGTCAGGTTCCAACATCCTTTGGCCATTCCAAGGAAATGAAAAGGTCATAAACTTGCTTATGACTAAACGCCCTTGACCCAGCTGATTAATATCTGAACTTTATGCATAAGCGGACAAATGGGCGGACAATACCAGCGTCAAGCAATATCAGCCGCGATCGGAATGATTTGATCAAAGCCTGGTCAGGTGCATGGCTGTAAGTAAACCCGACTCACCGGAAGTGTATTGGGACCGGGCAACAGATATCAGGAGATACCCAGGTAGATAACACAGCATTCGGCCGATGTATCATCCTCCCGTGCCCATCCGTCCCCAACGGCTATCTCGTTTGGGCTGCCGACTGGTGACCCATCGTGGCCCTGAGCATGTACACTTACATCTCCAATTGTTTGATGATGTATGATTGTATGCGCCGATTTTCATGATAGGTAGTCAGGAGCAAATTTCATTATTCATGCTTTCGCCAATTGTCGAATGACAACGTACGGTAATTAGAATGTTGCAAATGATAAAAGGAATGGCAAAAGGGGGAAAGTTAACGTTACATATATATACACCATGGCCAATGACGGTAAATTGCGATAAAAGTACAGACCCGATTCGTTACAAGTTCCAAAAGAAGTTCATTAGGCAAGCCCCGAAAAGTTATTAACCTTGTGATGAAAAAGGTGGGGGTGAGGAGGGTGTGTTGCGCTGTGAAGAGGGAATATGCTAGGGTATCAAGTTGCGGTCGTAATTGATTCGATAAGATAGTCGTCGTCATCGTCGTCATCGTGCGTTATGTGGATGCGGATAATTAAGAATGCTGGCGGGTATTATTGATGATGTGGTATGCAGGCAATAAAGAGGATGGCGATTAGGCATGTCTTTACGCCTGAAGCGATGGAGGGAAAAGGAACAGTCTCTTTAGAGGCTGCTCGACGACGACTTCGACCTCGACCGCAACTTCTTGACCGTCGACCATACGTTTCTCCACCCGCTTCTCCTTCTTGGAGGGAAGAGGCATAATTGGGTATGTTTTAAAGTTATCATATGACCAAGACCGAGCTATTGAGAAGGGAACATGAGAAGGGATTGATAGATATCAAGATGGAAAACTTACTCTCGACAACCGGTCGCTTCTTGGTTTCAGGGCTATAGCTTCTTGCTTTCGTTTCATCGTCACTGGTGTCACTGCTTGTCACCGACAAGGGGCTATGCATACTCCTCCTTGATCCGGTCGCGGAGCTACTCCAAGCGCTGGACAGCGAGGTACTGGAGCCGCTATGGACCTTGAGCTTGACGTTTGGGACCAGTAATTTTCCCTCGGCGCCAGGTTGCACGATGGGACGCTCCCGACGCGGTGATGTCGGAATTGCAGCTGGGAACGAGTGAGTTGATGCAGGTGACGTTGGTATGAACCCCGAGTTGAGAGACGAGCGCGATTCAGATCGCCTGTTGAACGATTGAGAATATTTTTGAATCAGTTCGCTGGCAGCTGTCGGATGAGATGCCCCCGATGAAACATTGCGGGGAGTAAGTGCCGATACTTCCCCAAGGGTAGAATTAATTCCCTGTGATCGGTGGGGGGAGGCGGCGAACGAGCGATAGGCTTTCGCTGCCTGTTCTGGATCCTTGGTTTTCCTGGGTGGGGCGAAGCTATATACGGCAGAACGCCATGCGTTGCTACCATCTGACCAACCAGGCACTGGTTTGCGGGGCTCGGGAGGAGGCTGAGGATATGCAGAAGAGGAACGTTTTGCTGGTTTCGGACAAACTGAGTCAATAAAACGGCCAGCCATCATGATCCCGCTGGTATAATCATGGCACATTTCAGAGTCGGATGAGCTGCACTCTTCCAAGACAGGCGCTGGGGGAGGAGCCGGAGGAAATCTGTAAATGGCGGCTAGAGTCGCCATAGAAGGAGACAACTGGGTCGATCCTGACGCAGCAGACGAAACAGACGAAACAGATTCAACGGAGGAGCCGGTCGAATCGCTTTTCGTTTCACTTGGGGGGAATGTCTGGGGCGGTACGGGGGAGGTAGCGCGATCGGGATAGAGGGGCAAACCGCGGTTCTGATTGTGCAAATCGACAAGCCGGCATTCATCAGAGCAATAAAGGGGAATGGGACCCTGGTCAATGATGGTCCTGAACTTGGTAGGCTGGGGAGGAGGTTTAGGAGTTTCTGACTGGGCGGGCTCGGTGCGTTTAACGGGGCCATTGGGCTTGACACGGGCAGTGGTCTGAACCAAACCTGCACGTTTTATCGTACCGCCCTTTGTTTTTCGGAGAGTGGGTTGCTGCTTAGTTGCTGAGGAGAGTGAGAAGGTCAGCATGATGAAGAACATTAATTTTAAAAAAAACGGACGGGAGTGCTGGAGGTCCTCAGTAGGGGGAAGGGGGGCAGGAGGAGGAGGAGGAGGGATGGGGACTTGTATGCGCTTTGGAACGATCTGCCTATCGCAGACGGGACACCAGGCGTCGAATTCCATGGGCAAGGAGGGAGTGAGAGCGACTTGCAACCAACAAAGGAGTGACTTTTAAACCAATCACCCCCATCGCCCATCTTAGATCCAAGATCCATCTCTATTTTCCCGATTTGGCCCTTCGTTCCGGTTGCCGGCACTTCCTCTTCTCGGAGACTCCAACCGAGGCACCGCGGGCACCTCCTTTCCTATTGGCTCTTCCCATACTCCGGCTGCAACCGACTTCTTCCCCGCAATACTGCCAGTTCGTTTTTCTAGTATCTCTGCGGAATATCCTTCCTTACTTCCAATCTTCTCTATCTCTCTGTCTTATGGTTCTATTGGCCCCCTGCTTTTTCTTTACGTCCATTAACACGAATCTTACCCACTTCCTTTTCCTTTTCACCGGCCTCAACGGATCTGCGCTTTGCTTCAACCGCCGACCTGCCAGTCCACCAAACCCACTCATTTGATCCACTACCACATTACCCCATATACCTCCCCCCATACCCCACGGGTGAGTCATGCATGAGGCGCGTACCATTTCCATCAGCATTGCTTGTGCATTGCCATATAGCTTTGCAGCAACACCGGGCGTTTGTCACATGCTGTATCACATTAAACTTCGCCCATACGCTGTTCGTTTGGTATCCACGTGTATAGCCACTTATTGTACGTATAGAACGCCACACCACAACCTAGGCCAATGTAATAATAATAACGCATGCCCTTTCAATTATTGGCCAGATCCCGGTGCCGCTTTTTTGGACCTCATCAAGCGTTGGGGTGGAGCTTTGAAGATATTATTGGTCCGCGTCACTGTCCAGACTCCCTTGGCCCAAAACAGTAGCCAACCCACCGCCTTTTCCATGGTGGATACTACAATCTCACCCCCTCGGGAAGAGCATCTTGCCGGCTTGAGCTCGGCGAAGGCGGTGGGCCACAATCTTCCTGCCTCCAATAGACTTGCCAAGCCTTCCCGATCACGCCGCCAACTATCAGGACATAAATGCCCGGGAAACCGCACTAGAAGGGAAAAGGTTAGTGGTGTGCGGGGAAACAGGCATGGAAGATATCCACCAGCAGACAACTTACCCACACTCTTTCCACCGTCCAATAATTGGCAGGTTGCAGTCACGAGCGCATGGAAGCGCCTAGGCAACCCAATCACAAGTCAAAACCACGGATTCTTGCTTGAGCCGTCACTGTAGGATTGTTTGTAATCAAACACTGGGATGTCACTTGTAGATGTCCACCTTGGTTGTCCAAACCCCCCGCGCAACCCGGATGCCTCGGGCCAAAAGCCGGCGGGGAGAGGTAAACCTTGAAGGCCAATTATGAACCACCGAGGAGGAAGTGGCCTTTATTGCTATAGTCTGGTCAGTAGCTTATTTTGCAACGCCTACCAGCTAGACTCTTTCTTGATGACACTTTCGCAGGCCTTTATGAGAATGGCCGGCCACAAGGAAGTTAGGGTCCTAGCAATAAGCAAACTATGCAACGCAATGATCGGCTTTCGAGATCTGGAATGAGGGTCCACAGTTGATGTGCAGATTACCTTGTATAGTTATGGTATATGTGTGGGTATACTACACCCCGAGCGCCGACCCCATCGGCGCTCTTGGACTTGAGATAAATTATCCGACAGTGGAAAACAATTTTCAAGTGCAAAGACCATCGTTGTGATAGTGACGCATTAACTTTACGCCGGGCACTTCGGACATATAGTGAAAGCCGCTTTGATCTGTAGTTCAGACTAGCAACTGTTTCGTGGCAAAACACAACGCCGCCTAGGGATTGATATTTCAGGCTGCAGGCGAAGCTCGTTTTAATAACGACGATGCCACATGACAGCTCAGACACCATTCCATGTTTTGGATGGTGGTGCGGCGTCCCTGCGGCCCTCAAATGTTTGATGTAGTTTGGGGCGGTTTTTCCCCCAGTACTACGGTCCGACTAATTCAGTCGGGACAGGGGTAATGTTATTCACCCCTGTATTCTCAAGGTATGTAAAAATGAAATCACCTCCGCACGGAGCTGGTGTGAACGAACGTGGAGATAACAAAGGTATGGGCGCGTGAACTGAAAGCAGGTACAAGTCATTTGCCCAATCTCCCGAATCAAAATAACGATAGCGCCGTTACCCACTACATTACTAATCCTTCCTTCTTAAGTTGAACCTTTGATGCGCATACCGAGGTTGCCCAAAGATATACAGGATTTCCTAGCTGATTATCCAGATAGCACAAACGATTCAACCCAAACTGCAAATCTCCAGTTCTATTCCAACACAAGGCAATGCCAACCGGATGCCTTGCTTATCAGCGAAATTCACGCTCGGTAATCTTTTTTTTTTTTTGTTTCCGAAATCATAAAGCTTAATATTTGCTATCTCTCAAGATGGCTTGGCAATTACGAGACGCTGGAGAAAAATCATGGATTCATTCAATGGCTGTAGGTGTAACTTGGCTTGTTTAGACGATTTCTTTTAATATTCTGCAGGTTTCCAATTAGGGAGCACGGGATGAACTTTTTTTCGCAGCCTTTGCAACTGCATGAAATAGAGGCCATGAAGAGCGATTCTGCTATAGGCCAACGAGTTATCTGTTCCTATAGGCTTATGCTCGACTTCTACGGAATGAAACTCATCAACGCCGACACTGGCCTTCTGGGGCGGGTAGTACCGCCTCGGAATTACTCGGCACGTTATTACAATCTCGTCCGTAGGTCTCCTTAGTTGCTCCTTGGAATAACTTTATGAGCCAATCTTGGCCTAGGCCGTTCACACAATTACCTCCGCATATCCCGGATTCTAAAATGCTTGTCCGAATTAGGGCTGGAGCGCTTCAACGCCGGCTTCGTATTGCATATTCTTTCGGAGCAAAGCGAATCCAATGAGCTTAATACTGTGGAGATAGTGCACAGTATGGACCGCTGGTGGTCAAATTGTTTCAGGAACGCCGACGAAAGAGCGTGGATCGGTGATGTCATTCGCAAAGTTCGGTCAGGGAAGATTACTTTTACCAGGGAGATGTACATCGAGGCATTAGAAAGGAGAAAATGTTCTGGTTCATTTGAATGACACCGAACTACATCGTTTAGTATATCGATCGTCACCTAGCCAATCTTTTCCAGAGCCTCAATCAGAGCCTCTTGCTGCCTTTGTTCAAACAGAGGACTAGTGGATCTTAGTAGATCTTCGATGGTTTCATAAATCTCTTGTGGATTTTTCGGCTCCTCCGACCCTATCTGAACCAGTAAACATGAAAAAAGGCCCATGAGGTCTCTCAACTATCGTTCTTACAAAATAGCCGAAACTTTTGAGGGTAATCTGGACAGTGGACCCTTCCAAGATTGTTACTGACGCAGAACATTGCGAAGATGTAGTGGCGGTGATTGTATAGTCGCAGATACCGAACGATTGCTCTCGTAGAGCGCTTTCCAGCTCTTTGGCATAAAAGTCGGAGGTTGAATGCATTCAGCTTCCCAAGTGGAGATCTGTAGCTAAAGACCGGCTCAGATGTTGTCGATGAAACAAGTCTGGTTGAGGTGCCAAACCCGTCTTCCGCGGCCGTCCGGGATTGGTGAATACAGGTGATGAACTATTCAACCAAAATTGCGGAGCCTCGTGGCCGCAGGGGAACGAAAACCACCGCACCTCGTCAATTGCCGTATTACGTTGGAAAAAAGATGGGCTCATGAACGCATGTATGATGCTTTCTCATTGGGGTTGGGACTGTTTGTTTATGTTGTAAGATCACTGCTAATTTCACTGTCATCAAGCGTCATGGACGTCGTCAAAGCCGTAGAGACGTATGTAACCAAGATGGTGTCAACGCCATCTCAGATGAAGGTCTTTCTCCTCGACTCACATACGGTATGTATCTCAGAGTAGGTAACACGGCGAAGATGCTCTCAGCTCATGTATGCACCAGACTCCAATCGTCTCCCTGGCTGCGACTCAGTCAATGCTTCTTTCGCATCAGGTGTATCTCACAGACCGGATGGATAATATGAAAAGGGACCGCATGCCACACATGAAATGTGTTTGCTTTGTACAGAACAGCGAGGAGAGTCTGCAAGCGCTCGAAGCTGAGCTGCGGGAACCAAAGTACGGAGAGTACTATCTGTGTCAGTGGGTGAATTATGAAACGCCTGGTGCCTAACCTAGCTGCAAGTACTGACAGAGTTTTAGATTTTAGCAACATCTTGAACAAGTCGGCCATTGAACGCCTAGCAGAGGCAGATGAGTACGAGGTTGTCAAGGAGGTTCAGGTATCTCGATTCGTAGTCTATATCTTAAAACTCTAATCTTTCTGAAGGAATTCTTTGCAGATTACGCACCGTTGCTTCCTTACTTGTTTTCGCTCAATCGTATTCCTTCCCCATCCTTACCCCTTTACGGATCCAGCCCCAACGTATGGGACACGCATGCACTGGAGGATAGCATTCGGGGAATTATTGCTGTTCTTCTAAGCCTCAGAAAACGACCTGTTATTCGGTACGAAAGGACGAGCGCAATGGCCAAGAGGCTCAGTGTCGAGGTTCATGTAAGGCTGCAGGCCCCTGCCTACTCCAATTTTGTGACCATTATATAGCGCCGTATCCAAGCCGAATCATCGCTTTTCGACTTTCGGCCCACTCAGCTTGCACCGTTGTTGCTAATACTGGACCGCCGCAATGATCCAGTTACGCCCTTGTTGTCACAATGGACATACCAGGCAATGGTGCACGAACTATTAGGAATACAGAACGGAAGAGTCGATCTGAGCTTAGTACCTGATATAAGGCCTGAATTATCAGTAAGTGGTTCCAGCTTCTGGACTCAAAATGGACATTGATACGGGTAATCTACGCACAGGAAATTACTTTAACAACAGCTACAGATCCATTCTTCCAAGCGCATTATCTGGATACATTTGGTGACCTTGGAACAAATCTAAAAGAATACGTGCAATCCTATCAAACAAAGTCCCTTGCTCAGTCACCAACGACCATCAATTCTATTACTGACATGAAACGATTTATTGAAGAGTACCCGGAATTCCGAAAACTAGGTGGTAACGTTAGCAAGCATGTTGCTTTGGTGGGAGAATTGAGTAGGTTAGTCGGCAAGCACAAATTACTCGAGATCGGCGAGGTAGAACAAGGTCTTGCTACTAGCGCGGGTGGTGACTTCAAGGTTGGTGTATACCACGCATTATCCCATTCTAACGAGTTCCCAACACTATAGAGCGTTCAAGCGATCGTTACGGATAACGCGCTCTCGCCTTGGTACAAACTTCGTGTCGTCATGTTGTACGCATTGCGATATCAGAAGACCCAAGCAGGAAACATCACCGAGCTCATCAATCTTATGTTAACCAACGGCGTCGCTCCCGAAGATGCTAGGGTTAGTTCCGCAAGAGAACTTCGTGATACGAACTCTCCAACTCACTTGATTTATAGTTAGTGTATGCCATCCTGAACATTGCGGGTTCCGAACAACGTCAAGACGATTTGTTCTCCACGGAGTCTTTGCTAGCTAAGGGTCGTTCTGCTCTGAAAGGGCTCAAGGTCTGTGCCGAAGATTATGACCGCCGTTCAATACTTAATCTGTACAAGGGTGTAGAAAATGTATATACACAGCATAATCCACATCTGTCACAGACGCTAGAACTTATATCAAAAGGGAGATTAAAGGAAACAAGCCATCCCTTTTTAGAAAGTCCTGGCCCCAACGCAAGTATGCAGAGGTATGTTGATGCGAATACTATGAACTAGTGTAAATGTACTGATGAAAATAGACCACAAGATGTCATCGTCTTTGTGATCGGGGGAACAACTTACGGGGAAGCGAAAGCAGTTGCATTGCTCAACCAGGAGCAAGCTTCAGGAGGGGTTAACCCCAATGCATCTGGCATGACAATTTTACTGGGGGGAACATGTGTCCATAATTCATCATCGTATGTATCGATGCTTTCCCTCCATCGTGACTCACGGATCGGCCTAGATACATCGAGATGCTCAAGTCAGCTGTGGCGTCGTTCCCCGCTTCCGTGTGTGATCCCCCACACGAAGCCGGATCAAATGGGCCATCGCTGAATCTGAATCTGGGTGGTGTGAATGTTAGTTTGGGGGGAGCCGCTGGAACGGGAGTTTACAGGACTAGCAGCGATGGTGTGGGAATGCAGGCAGAAGGCATCCGAGATGGTGTGAAGAGCTTGATTGGAAAGGTTAAGCAGGGAGTAGGAATCGGTCCGTAGTGACACGTCAATTTATGTCACATGACAATCCCACTGGTGTGCTACGTCGACGTCTTTCCCGGCATAATCTCAATTCCTCAGCTCGTTCCGTTAGGCCATCATGGCTAAAGGTTTTCTTTCCGCTCTCAAGGGTGTAGACGCTTTTGGAAAGGTATCCAGTCTCACATTCGTACTACCTTGGTCCGTTGACTCGCGTGCGCATAGACCACAGACGATGTCAAAGTTAAGACTCGGACTGGCGCCTTTTGTAAGTTCCTACCTTACCGGTGACTCCCAATAACATGCTTTTCGTTCTAGTGACCGTATTATCTGCTGCAATTATTCTTGCTTTCACTACTATGGAATTCCTGGATTATCGAAGAGTGACGGTGGATACCTCTATCGTTGTCGACAAAAGCAGGGGTGAGAAGCTCACCGTGAATTTCAATGTCACATTCCCAAGGGTGCCATGCTACCGTATGTCGTTGCTCTGTAGTTCGTTCGGGGTCGCCTGACTGCCGTACACGGGGTAGTCCTCAGCCTTGATGTCGTGGATATCAGTGGTGAACAGCAGAAAGACGTTTCTCACAACGTCCTCAAATCGAGACTTGATAAGCAGGGTCATCCGATACGGAATGCCTTCAGTGTTGAGTTGAAAAACGATTTGGAGAGGATCAATGACGCGCGAGGAGGCGACGGCTATTGTGGCTCTTGTTACGGAGGTGTTGAGCCTGAGAGTGGTTGTTGCCAAACTTGCGACGATGTACGGCAGGCATATGTAAACAGAGGCTGGAGCTTTTCCAATCCCGACGCTGTTGAACAAGTACGTTTAGCAATTCCTATCTCAGCGGCTGCTCATACTGAACCCGCACTTCAGTGTGTACGAGAAGGATGGGCAGACAAATTGAAGGAACAGGCAAGCGAAGGATGCAACATATATGGACGCCTTCGCGTTAACAAAGTCATCGGCAACATCAACTTCTCACCTGGAAGATCATTCCGTTCGAGCTATGAGTTGGTGCCCTACCTTCGAGATGACAGTAACCCTCATGATTTTTCGCATCTTGTTCATCGTTTTGCGTTTGAGGGTACGAACTGCTCGCTAACTATTCGCTTCTGCATTCCTTACGTGCTTTAGGCGATGATGCCTACGATTATCGGAAAGTGCAAGCTGGAAAGGCCATGAAGAATAAGCTGGGAGCAGACGTTAACCCCCTGGATAATCAGGCCGCTAATGTACGTTGCATACCGGGGGGACCACTATGCTTACTTAGCTAATATCTAATTCAGACCGCTAAAACTCATTACATGTTCCAATATTTCCTCAAGGTCGTTTCCACCCAATTTAGGACGCTTGATGGCAAAGAGGTGCGTAATATGCCTGTCTCACACCACAGATACGCTCTGACCTAGTACATAGATCAAATCGCATCAGTACAGCGCAACTCATTTCGAGCGCGACCTGTCTGAAGGGATGAATGAGGACTCTACTGGCGGTACCCATATTCAGCATGGTGTTGCAGGAGTACCAGGTCTGTTGTTCTATTGATTTTAACTCTGCCTCTATTTTCTTAATGCCTTTCTCGATGCCAGGTGCATTCTTCAACTTTGAAATATCGCCTATTCTCGTCATTCATTCCGATACACGGCAAAGCTTCGCACATTTTCTGACCTCGTACGTGTATTAAGTAATAGAAGTATGAAGGAATTTGACGAGACTGTTTCAGAACGTGTGCCATTGTTGGCGGTGTCTTGACTGTTGCGTCGCTGATAGATAATCTTCTTTTTGCCACCGGCCGTGTTCTCAAAAAGTCAGCTGCGGGTGGAAGCGGTTATGGTGCCAAGCTGATGTAACCGCCATGATCAATGTTGTATTGTTCGAGCATGAGCACTTAGTTTGCTATTTCCAGGCTCCACAACGTAGTCGTACAGGCGGGGAAAGAATGTACCTTACACGAAAGGATGCAATAATTATGTGTAATGCCAATGCAAATCAGAATAATAAAATGAAATGAGGATGCATCACGGCGTAAAAGAACACAAATCGAGTAAACTCAAACTTTCTTGGTGGGATTTTGACGTTTAGTTTGATTTAACTTACGCTTTTTGGTAGGTGGGTCGGTATTTGGGTGTGTAGCGCGTCTGGCTTGCGCGGGTACCTGAGGACAAGTTGGAGAGATGTGGAGTATGGATGATGATTATCGTAAACTTACCCCACTCCCAAGTATGAGTTCATCGTCCCCATCGCTCTCAAAACCCTTGTTTGTACTTCTAGGTAGCGGTGCTCTTTGTGGAGTGTTGGCGTTTGGAACATCATCATCATTGCTCCCCCGCATTGTCTGCTTGGTCTTCTTAACAACGACGCTGCGTTTCGGGTTTGTGTTCCGAGGCGATTCGTAATCGCCATCGAGAATCAAGGAGTCGGTGTCTGACGAAGTGGGTTCGGCGTCTCCGTTCTCTTCCGATTTCACGCGTATGACGGCTTGGACGCGTCGCACAAGCCTAGACATAGGAGGGTACAGGTCATCATTTTGACCTGAGTGGGTTCCCGATGTCGACTTGGAGATTTGTTCTGGTTTGGCCTTTTTTCGCGCACCGGCAATTTTGTGTTTGCGAGCAGGGGGGTTCTCGGGTACTGAAGTGAAAGTCAATAGTTGTTTTGTGTTTGCTACTATAGTATGGCCATTCGTACTTGGGATAACCGCCGTCGACGATTGCTTCATCACTGGGGCGGATATGGACGAGTCAATGTTGGAAAATAGATGTGCCGGTATGATGGGTCCAAATGCCTGAGGTCACTGCAACATGAACAGTTGGATCGGATGGGGAGTGAGGAACGCACTCGAGATTGCTCTGAAAGCATCTCGTCCAACCTAGTGGCCAGCGAGCATCTTTCCTCCTCAACGCGTGTGAAATGATCATGCCAGTTCCGAGCCTGTTCCTTCCAACGAGTGACTTCCCTGTGTAATTGATTGATCACCTCTGCTTGATTTTCTATCTGGGTGAGGGGACGTTTGTCGGAAGAGGGGATCGAGTTGGCGAGTGTACAACTCACCGTGTGTTCCGCCTGGACGAGCTGGAGTATGGAGCGGCGCAGTTCCAGCGAACAAAAACAAAACAGATCAAGGGAGGCTCACGGATGACTTGTATCGTACAACATCCTGCTTTTGCACCTCCAATTCTGTCTGTGACGCGCGTGTCTGTTTAATGGCATTGTCGCGCTCCGTTTGCGCGTCGCGTATTTCGGCGTTCGCCTGGGAGAGCTGTTTCTCGAGCTCCTTCAGCTGAAACAAGTGAGCTATGGCGTTCAGCGGACGTGGAAGCAAAATGGGATTACTTGTCTGAGCGCAGACTTTGAGAAGGTGGTAATGGAATCAGCGAAAATCGCGGCAGGCGTTGCATTGGTCATTGGGGATTGTTTGTGGAAGGCTAACTGGCCAATTTTGGGTGATCCATTAATCATTTGTCATTTGACCCTCGAGAGCTCATAATCCCAGAGAACACCCGTCCAAAGTCTTTGTATTTCACTTTTACTCCTTCGAAAGTTCCATTTCATCACTCATGGCTATTTTCTGCACCGACATTCGGCTGCCCCATAGTTCACACCCGAATTGCACTATTTTAGTGTTTGGCAATATTATGGGCAGTTGGGGTTACTCACTGGTACCCGACGCCCTTTCCTACTAGCGAGCGTTGGTTGAATGCAGGCGGACTTAGGCGTTCATACCCTGTCCTTTATCTCTCCTATACCCTCCCTTTCGACTCGTCTTTTGTAATTATCAAACGCTGCAGTGAATCCCCCCCTTACGTCCGCGCGACCCTCTTCTATTCCGCTTGTCACAACCCTTGGTACGGCTCCATAATTTGGCGGTTCCATCTCTGCGCCAGTAGCCGAATCTTACTGGTAAGCGCGCCGATAAGGATACTAGCTGAGGACATACTAGCGTTTTCCCCCCTAGTTCTGTGTATACAGACTACATATACCATGTATACCTCAAAGCCCCAAAAGTTTGATGCCTCAAATGTAACCGATAACCGCACTGTAATGTCCGGGATACCTGTACGAAATAAACGACCCACACCCCAGCCTATCCACGCATCGTCCGTCAGCAACATCCCGAAACCTAGAACCAGATCCACTTCCAATGCGTCCACGACCTCATCAGTATCCGCCGTTACTCCGTTCAGCGCATCAACAAACGGCTCACCTACCTCCGTCAATCTTCCTGCGCCCCTGTCGGCTAATGGCCGTTCGCCCCACTCTGGGAGCTCCGAAAGTGGCGCTTCTTTTCCATCGCCTCTTCCGAGAGCAGAGTATGCCTTTGCAATGCATGACTATATGCCCCAACAACAGAATGCAACCTGCCTGCCTTTTCGAGCTGGGCAGGTAATTCTGGTATTGAATAAAGACCCTAGCGGTTGGTGGGACGGTGAATTAGAAGGAAGGCGTGGCTGGTTCCCTAGCAATTATGTCAACGGAGAGTCAGAGTACCTTTTAAATGAAAACTCCCAGGCAATGAGGCGTGTACGTCTCCTTCTTTCGGTGTTCCCCATGTTTTTGTTTAACTCATCCTGTGTCAATGGGTAGACGAACCAAATGGCTGGGCAGGATCGCTTTCAAAATGCCACTCCATCTGATGGTGCAAAAATTTACGGTCAACATGACGTCGGTCCATACTGGCCATCATTGATGGTTCAACTGATCAGCGTCTTTACCGTCATGCAAGACGCGGTGCACAAGCTAAAAGTGACCCATTACTTACCCTCTGCTCGGCATATCGTAAAGCATGTACAGACTATCCTTGTAGCGACGGGGACCAATGACAAGACGGCACCTGTACTCCAGCAATACCCTCAACTAGCCCTGGAAAGAAGGGCCTTGCTAAAGATGCTCTCACCATTGATTCAATATGCACAGCAAGCATTAGCTGTGCCGCCTAGCATCGAGCATGATGTTGCGGTGGAGGCTATGATGCGTTGTGCTGTTGAAATCATCAATCGATCACGTCGACTACTGATAGTTGGCGCCCATTGTGGCCTAGACATACCCAATCCTCCTCCACCAGACGGCTCAGCGATTTGGTCCATACATTCAACAGATGCTAGCAATTCCTCCGACTCTCCGACAGAATTTCGTAGCGCATCTGACGTTGGAGACATTGGCCGGACTCCGACTCAGGGCGGAAAGGGACGCCAGCGGCCGATGACGCCTCGTGTTGCGCGACCCACAAAAAGCCTCGGGGACCTCCGTTCTGCGACCAAGTCTTCTATCCCAACCCTATCCAAAGTCCCACCCTTACCACCACCACCACAACGAGACGCTCCTAGCAGACAGAAGCAGCAGGAACTGACGCGACAGAAATCAAAAACTTCACTCAGCAGTGCCTCATCTTCATCCTTCTCCACGCAAGATACGAAGCCCAAACAAACCCGGCCATCATTTCCATGTGGTCCCGTAACAGCCAGCCAGATACTCGATGCCTTCATTTATACCCACGATTTATTCCTGTCCACTAATGCTGCTTTTATCGGGCAAACTCACGCTTACTCGCAAGTGACGCACGCCTCGAATAAAGTACGATTATATGAACTCGGAAATGAGATCATAGATCTCGCCTGCAAGCTCTTGGCCTTGGCAGATTCCATTCTTCAGCACCCGGATATCCCGAGACAGAGGCTTGACCTGTTGAGGTCTTCTCAACAGACTCTCTTCCACCTTGTCAACTCGTTCGCCGGGATCATCCACTCGGTAGCAAGTGCCAGCACATCAGCCGCGGACGATGAGCAGCAGAAAAAGGTCATGTTCAAGGCCTCGACCGACTCTATCAAAGCTGGAGCAGATTGTCTGTCGTCAGCGAGAATTTGCCTATCGCAGCTGAATTCCGTTCAAAAGTCGTTCATCGTCAAACCCGTCGAGGCGCGGGACCGTCAAATTGATTCTGCGGACAACACGATCGTTAGCGGGGTGGTATGCAATGAGGACGACACCGTACAAATCCAGAGCTTTCCGTTTACTGGCTCATCCGTTGCTAATATCGTTCCTGACCTGGAAGAAAATGCCTCGTCAAGAGCGACGAGTACTACCCGCCCGTCATCACCCGTGGAAAATAGACTCCGGCCTATAACCGTTCCCGAGTCTCCGGTTGAACCCGATTTTCCCTCTCCGACTTCTCTTATTCGCACTGATGACGGGACAACATGGGAGGGCAGCACTCGAAGTCACTATACAGATCGAATCCCAGAGGAGAGGAGGTACTATGGTGAATTGCCGCCTGCACCAATTGGATTCATGCCCCAGTTCCCTGTCAGTCCACAAATCTGGTTCTCTCATGATTATGGGCAGGACGATGTCGCGTACAATCGGGAAGGTCTTCTCGTCGGTGCCACACTGGAAGCCCTTGTCGAAAAGATGACTCCCCATGATAGCATCGTCGACTCGGCATTTTCTGCCGTCTTCTTCCTCACATTCAGGCTATTTGCAACTGCGTTGGAGCTGGTTGACAAAGTTATCGAGCGGTATAACATCGTGCCACCTGAAAATCTATCACAAGAGGATATGATCTTCTGGGAGCAAAGGAAAGGGCTACCAGTCCGCCTTCGCATCTCCAATTTTATCAAAATATGGGTCGAATTCTATTGGCGACCTGCGGTAGATGATGTGGCTATTCCACTCTTAACATCATTCTTGTCCAACGAATTATCTCTTGCCTTTCCTGGGGCCGCTCAACGAATCCTTGAGCTGCTCGATCTACGGCAACGCTCGCCAGACTCGAGCAAAAGTGTTGGTGGCCGAATTCGTGATCCGGGGATGTCCATCAATCCTCCCGTTGCGTTGCCTATTAATGCGGAGATCCCAAGACCTGTTATGACCAAAGCCTTACTTGCTTCTCTCCGCAAGAGGGATTGGAGCACAATCTCCATCACAGATTTTGATGCCACTGAGTTGTCAAGGCAGCTGACCATCATGGAGTGCAATCTATATTGTGCAATTCAGCCCGAGGAGATGCTAGAAACGGGACAACAGGGTGCTGCGCCTCCGCTTAACGTCAAAGCAGTGACCTCGTTAAGTACTGTCATCACTGGCTGGGTTGCAGAGTGCATCCTCAGTGAAGCAGACATCAAGAAGAGGTCACTCATTATCAAGTTCTTTATTAAAGTTGCCGACGTAAGCTGTACCTTGCTGCGTCTATGCATCATTGACGAATCACATAATCTAGCGTTGTATGTCCTTGAGTAATTATAGCACTCCTCGGGCGATGCTCGCCGCACTGGACTCGTCTACTATATCCCGGCTCCGGCAGACGTGGCTTGTTAGTTACCTTTCGAACCTCCGTGTCGTGTTCGATTCAATCACGAATTTTTAGGCTGTATCACAAAAGCACAAGTCTATGCTCGAGTCGCTGCGGCGGCTTGCAGATCATGGACGTAACTATCACGAATATCGGAGCAGGCTACGCAACACTGCACCACCAGCAGTGCCATTTTTGGGTACGCCTCTAACACAGCTTGTAAAGTATATTCTTGCTTATCACATTTAAAGGACTTTATCTAACTGACGTCACTTTCTGCCGGGAGGGCAACCCGTCTCATAGAACATCGCCGACAAATGCTAACAAGTCCCTGCTCAACTTCAACAAATATCACAAGCTTGCCCGCATTGTACAGGGTGAGCGGTATGCACATCTGCAACCATACGGAAACTGAACGATATCTTGTTAGACATGCAACGGTTCCAGGTCCCCTACAACCTTAAAGCGATACCTGAAATTCAGGAATACTTGACTGTTTGCTTCGAAAATGCCCGGGGTCACGGGGACTTGCAGGATCTCTATCGTCGAAGGTCAGCTTGATGCAATCTTCTAGTCGCGATTATGACTAACGATTTCCAGTCTCCTCGTGGAGCCCAAGCAACTTGCTGACTCGCAAACGCTCGGCGAAGTGCGGCAGCTGTTTAGCTGGGCGACCCGTTCCCAATCGCAAGCACAAGCACAAGCACAAGCCACCACCTCATAATTTCTCTTTCATATATCTTCGATTTTGTTCTATTTCTCAGAGGACTCTATGGGATAATTGTATGACTAGTCTGACTTTGTTTTATCGTATTTGCTAGCTTTGTCCACTCCATTTATATATCCATCTATCTCTTAGCTTGCAACACCATGGGATTCTACGTATTAAACTGTTGTCGCGCATGTATTGTATCAGTCGATGTTTTGTAGACAGTTGATGTTGAAAAGAGAAGCTCTAAGTCGTGCAATGTCAATGGTCGGAGGAGCCATAATGACGGTAAGTTGTAACATAGAAGCCTGGGCTACCGTGTCCCTCCTTGTGCTTTAATCCGTCAACACCACGAGGGAGGTTGGGATACGTGTTGGACGTAACCCCGGGACCCTGTAACAACGTCAGCTTTCTCAAAATAATAACGTGCTCTGTACCCACAAAGTCATAAACGAAAGGTCTACTCTGCGTTGCGCCAAAGAGCCGCGAACTTTCCAAAATAACAGAATAAACAGGAGAGGAATCATTTCCAGGGGCGTGGACACTCCACCCCTTTTTGGGAGCTCTGACGTCCCAGAAGGATACCACGCTGTGGCGCGCACAGCCGGCTGCTATATAGCTGGAGTAACCACCCCCACACGAGACCGAATAAATAGGCTCATATGACAAAGGGTCGCACACTTCCAATGCAGGTCTAAGGGGTATAGGATTGGAGGACGATGTCTCTTGATCGCATGAACGTGAGGCTGAGCGAAGATCGTAGCACCTGACGTAGCCATCGAACCATCCGGATACGAGAATTTGTGGGTTGGAACCCCATGGCGAAGATGGAGGAGCGTGGGTAATTCCATAGACAGCGGAGGAAGGGCGGTGAACTGTAGAAAATTTAGGCTGCAAAACAGCCATTGGGTACGGGCGCAGTCCGTCGCCCGTAATGGAATGCACGCTTAATGGCATAAATGACGTTGTACCAAAAGCTGCGTATTGACCTGCAGCGTGCGGGACCAGGTGGCAGACCCAGCTCCGGATATTAAGCTCGACCGAGCTAGAGGAGGGAATGGCTGAATCCATTAACGTCAAGGTAGCATAGCCATTTGATGTCAATGACAGTAAAAGATTGTGTGACGCCGAGAGTGATTCCACTAAATCCATATGACGTCCAGCCAGATCAATTCTGGAGCGAGGAAGGGTCAGGGGCGATGGGCCACCTTCAGACGGCTCTCCAATGGTCAACTGCTCTAGCGATCCGTCTTGAAACCCGATATACAACTTGCCATCAGAACCATCACCATCCGTTGCAGCTAGGGCAGTGATGTCACGGTGAGTGCCGGGCGGTGGGGTTATTTTACAAGGATCCTCCGGAATAAGGGACGGCGTTTGCCTCTCTCCGCGAGCGCTGCCAAATTTATATGAGTAGACAGTGTGGCCAGCAGAAAGGAAGAGCCTTGAAGAGTTGATGGCAAGCGTAGGTTGCAATTTTCCTTTCCATGGTCGGGAAAGTGGTCGAGCGACGAATTCTGATCGCGCCCATGCAGCGTCTGTTAGCGTGTTGAAATACGCACGAGCTCTAGATGACCAGGATGTTCGCGCCTCGGTAAGACTATAAGAGGGGCGAGGATTCGCGCGCAAGTATCCCGGCCATCCATACTCGTCTACCTGATGCCTTCGACGACAACTCAACGTGGAGGAACTAGACAGAGAGTAAAACAATTACAAATGCCTTAAAAAAGCGACTCGTGCAGGCGAGTTTTCCCAAGTCTGGAGCAGCCAAGTTTCGGGCGACGAGGATAAGGATATCTGTCGGGAGGGAGATGAGGATGAGAGTCATGTCGAGATTCTAAAAAAGGAAGAGCGGGAGAGAAGTAAGGAGTCACGTGCTATGGAAGGTAATTCGTTGTCCAGCCGCGTTCTTCGCCATTCGTCAAGCACTCATGCGGCGCGATGTGCGCATTCTCCTCGTCGGCGACGGTTAGCTCTGTTGGTCCGTTTTCACTTTGCACATTCTTGGCTTATGTCTTTCAGAGGGCGTCGGAAAGAGCACTATAATCACGTCTCTCATCAAGGAATCCTATGTTGCCCATGTGAGCACTCCCGCCTTATTATTTCTCTGCCTAGTTTTCAACAAGCTTCAGGTGCAACATATGGTCCCGGAAGTCACCATTCCTCCGGAGGTCACACCTGAAAATGTCACCACTTACATCGTAGATTCCGGAGGTAAGTCATATGCGTTTACATTTTGCACCATTGTCTCAACGTATCCACCGTAGCTGGTCCTCATGATAGAATGCATCTCGAATCAGAAATTCGAAAAGCACATGTCATTTGTGTTGTTTATTCTATTGATAATCCTAATTCCTTCGACCGCATACCAACGTACTGGCTACCGCACTTTAGACAGCTCGGGGTTAATGTCAGTCCCTGTGTCTGTGTTATCCCGCCTTCGGTTAACCAATTATCAGGTTCCCGTCATTCTCGTCGGTAACAAGATTGACTTGCGCGGAGGTGAAGTGACAAATGAAGCTCTTGAGGATGAAATTATACCCATCATGAATGAGTTTAAGGTGTGCATTACTGTCTCCAGTGGCTGCAACATCAGATTTAGGCAAAAATTAACTAGGAAGTTGAAACCTGCGTGGAGTGCTCCGCTAAAATGCCATTGAACGTTTCGGAAGTTTTTTATTTCGCCCAGAAGGCCGTACTGCACCCAACAGCGCCCTTATATGACTCTCGCGATCACGTATGATACAATGTGATGATATATCCATGGACAGTCTGACATGGGTTCACAGGTGTTAAAACCGGCGTGCGTAGCGGCGCTACGTCGCATTTTTAAGTTATGCGATGCTAATAAAGATGGTATACTCGATGCCGCGGAATTGAATGAGTTTCAGGTGGGTGAACCTGATAGTTTTGTGAGCAACACTGGTGACCAGATTTCAGCGGAAATGCTTTGATGCTCCACTACAACTGCAAGAGCTCGAAGGTATCAAAGCAATGGTACAAGAACACGCTGAAGGTGGAGTGAAAAATGGAGGTCTCACCGAAACTGGATTCCTGTATCTGCACACCATCTTTATCCAGCGTGGTCGATTAGAAACCACATGGACCGTCCTGCGGAAATTTGGTTATGCTGAAGACCTGCGGCTAATGGAAAGCTTCCTTTCTCCCAGGTACTCCCTCACCATAGAATAGGCGGCCATCCAGACTGACCCTGGCTAGGTTTGATGTGCCACCTGATTGCTCTGTTGAGCTTAGTCCCCTGGGATACCAATTCTTTACTGATATATTTGAAACTTTCGACAAGGTGAGAGTCAAATCTACCCAACCGTTTTGTTACTCAAAACATCGTAGGACCAAGACGGTGCACTGGATGCGGAAGAACTCGAGGATTTATTCAGCACTTCTCCTGAAAATCCCTGGTTATCACAGGGGTTTCCCGAAACTACTTTAGCAGATGATTCTGGTGCTGTGACTTTGCAAGGCTGGTTAGCTCAATGGAGGTTCGCGTTATCATTATCATTCTTTGACAACTGCTTAATTTTCACTGCGGGAAGTATGACAACCTTACTCGACCACAAAACCACATTAGCGTATCTTGCATACCTCGGTTACCCTAATGAGCCAAGGACCAGTGCACTTCAGATCACAAGGCCACGCAAAATGGACCGACGGAAGGGCAAGGTTACAAGGAATGTTTTCTTGTGCTACATTTGCGGGGCTGCCGGTTCAGGGAAAACCTCATTGCTGCGCTCGTTCGCTGGAAAATCGTTTAGGGAGAATTATGAACCAACAAGCAAAGTCCTCAGTGTCGTGAATTCGGTGGATATTGATGGATCTGAGAAATACTTGGTTGTAAGTCGCCGTGTCCCTTACCATAGCCATGCGTAAACCTCTGCGCAGTTACAGGAGTTTGGTTCAAGATATGAAGTCGAAACCCTACGTAGTTCAAAGAAAACCGATCTCGCCGATGTCATCGCCTACGTGCACGATTCCAGCGACACAAATTCATTTTCATACATCAGCAACTTAAGAGCAAGTAATCGCAGCTTCTACATGGATGATTTATCTGACCCCCGGAAAGCAACAGTACAGCCTAGATCACATCCCTACTTTATTCGTGGCGACCAAATCTGACCTTGACCTTGCATTACAAGTGAGTCAAAATTTTCACTTCATCATTCCCGTAATTTACGTCAAACAGCGGCATGAAGTTCAACCTGATGTATACTGCCGACGGTTAGGGTTGCAGGTGCCAGTTGCTGTAAGCGTAAAGACAGGACAAATGGCGGATGTGTTCCACGTAATATGTAGTACTGCGATGAACCCGTAAGTGCTTTGTTCCAACGTGCGTGCAAGGTTTTGATGGCCGAGGTGACAGACAAAGCGCAATTCCAGGCGGTGGGGATCGAGCATTGAGACGAACGGCACGGTTGAGGATGTATGTGACATTGACGGCATTGTTGGGGGGATGCACAGCAGGACTACTGGTGATCTATAGAACATTTATACGACAAGGAAGCCTGCCTTGGTGGGCAGGATGGATATTTGGGGGACGGCGGTAGAGTAGAGATCCGAAATCCGATGTGTAAGATCCGAATCTAGGGAATGTAGACTGCTTGCGCACGAGTCACAGCAAGGCCACCTGCCCTTCCTGCACTTGCCTCCAACCATGGATGAAGACGTAGTTTTCGACTCACTCCCTGCCCAACAGCAGCCACAGCAGCCCCCTTTCACAAATGAATTTTATGACGGTCGCAAACTACTGTATTTCTTCTCCTTCTCACTCAAAACACCCCACTAATCACCCTCATCAAGTGATCTCGTCTTTGTGCAAGATTGCACTGGCAGTCAAGGAAGTTACATCTCCTCTGCAACAAAAAACATTGAACAAATATGCTCATCAATCTTTGAGTCCGGGAGGCTACAACATCCAGAAGACTTGCGTGTCGGCCTAGTTGCTTTCCGTGACCACCCACCACAGGATCATACATATGTCGTGAAAAACTTTGGCTTCTCATCAGATATCAGTAAAGTCCATAGAGACCTGTCTAGCTTGTACGCCTCGGGTGGTGGTGACGGCCCTGAAGCAGTCACGGCTGCCCTTGCAGAAGCTCTCAATATGGATTGGAGATCCCATGCCAGCAAGATGGTTGTCCTCATCGCAGATGCTCCGCCCCATGGAATTGGAGAGTATGGTGATGGTATGTATCTCAACATTACTGGTACAGCCTTTTGACTCCTTGACAGGCTTTGACGAGGGCTCTCCTGATGGACATGATCCTTTACAAATCGCCAGGTTGATGGCTAGCCGAGGCATTACACTTGTGAGTCTTGCCCACCAAGAATATGATGTGCCTGTTATTTTTTTTCCAGTTCTTTGTTGCCTGTGAACCTGCTTTAAGTGGATATTCCGTGAGTAATTCATCCGGACTTTAACCGCTTTCCTCATGTGACGCAGTATGCCACGGACTTTTACCAAGCCATCACGACTATTACATCAGGCTTGATGTTGCCGCTGACAACCGCGGATCTCCTTGCCCATGCTATTGTCGGCAGTGTACTAGAGAATTTGGACATGGAACGGCTTGTTCGCGAGGTCGGGCATGCTGTGGCTCAACGGATACTGGGCAACAACGAAAGTGTAGACGACGTCGCCAAAGAGCTGCATGAAAAGCTTTTACTCAGAAACGAAAGCACCAAGAAAGTTGTTATTGAAAGCATATACAGAGAGTCCGAAGAAGCTAAGCATAATGTGGAAGTATTCCTGCAAGCACCCGCTTTGAGCGAAGCACGGCCAATACTGAAACGAGTATGATCTAATACAATAATACAACTTTGATCGGATACTAACAGGTTGACAGGTGCACGGTACACGCTTCACGGACAAATATCTTCAGGCCCGGCAGTCATTTTCCCGCGGTCATCCCCCATACAGCGTACTGCCCCCACGTCCTCCAGTCGTCAAGACACCCCCATCTTCCCCAAAAGCCACGCCAAGCTCACCACCGAGGAAGGTGGTCACAGACTTTGCCGCATTCGGAGCGCCCTCAACAGCTAGTGTCTTCAAAACCGCTGTGGCATCAACACCATTCTCCGTGGCAGGCGGGAAAGCTGCATTTGCTGGAATAAGAAACGGTGGCTCACGAATGACTTTTGATGACGATGAAGAGGAGGAAGACGACGCGTTGCAAAAAGTCGAAGTCAGAGAAGGTTCGATTACCTTCGACCAGGTGAGTACACCGCGTGAATCCCGTTACGTGGCTTAACATTGGGCAGGCAAGACGTATTGCTTTGCAGAGTGCATGGAGGAGCACTGCCGCATAATGCCATGTCATGTCGTAATATGCTACCTACCACCTCTCACTTGTATAATAACATTCGTGGCTTTCTGTCGAAAGCATTCTTTGGCTTGCATTGTAATCGCTATAGATCTCTTTTTGGTGTTTTGAATGACATTGGTTTGGTATATATATATTTAATCCTTCCGCTTTCGTTTCTTTTTCCGCCGGGGCACGAGAGTGGCCGCTTCTTGTAAACTCTTTTCGAGCTCACTCTGCCGAATATTACACCGAACGCCTGTCACTTTCATCTTATTCTTGCATTTCGCATCCCGTTTTCTGTGTTTTTCTGGCTCATCTTGGTTCTGACTCCTCCCGGTACTTCCGCGTTCACCTTCGCCCTCCTCTGCCTCTTTCCTCTTCTTGTTCTTCTCCCTTTTTTTCTTCTTCAGGCAGTCTATGGCCACATCTGCCACATCTTGCTTTCTCTTATTCTTCTTCGCGGTGCTAAAATCTTCTATGTCAGGGCTCGGTGCAAATCCAGATTTTGCGTGGCCCTCATCAGACAGCCCGGTTGTTGAAGAGGCGCCCAAAGCCTCCTGCCCATGCCCGAGATCGGGGCCTAGTATAGGTCCTCGAAAGAACATAGAATACAAGTTTCGTTTAGCTGCTTCCCGCTTCGCTGTAACGAGCAGGCTATATTTTGGCTGGGAGGAATCCGCCCGTAGGGGCGTGCTATCACCTGATGATCTTGCGGATACTCCAACCACTGGTCTGCGGGTGGATAAAATCCCAGTCGATGTCCGTGAAAATTCTGCAGTGGGATTGCTCTTATCTTGACCGTCCTTAAAGGATAGGTGCACGAGTAAGCTATAACAAGGGGTTTCGATAACATTAAATCAAAACTAACATCTGCGTCCAAATCTTCTTCTGAATCACTTTTGTATACCTTAAGCTTGATAGATTTGGCTGCTAAGGAAAACAGACTGCGCAATTGGGTTCAAAAGATTTAGTGAGCCGCTGAGCAACGAACGGAAGAAAACTCAACTGATCCCAAAAGGGAAACGCCTCATCGCGGTCCTTGCCTACGCCAGCAAGGGTACGCTTTTGTGGGATGGCCAGAGGCCTTGAGATGGCACCTTCGCGAAGGCCACTTCCACTACCAGCCCAACCTTGGGCAACCAAAAGAGAGTGCCCATCTAATGGCATGGTCTGGGTGATGTCCTAAATTGGCAATAGGCTCTACGTTCTTACACAATATAATCTATCAAGCTTCAACTCCTGGCGCAACTTCCAATCCATCTGCGTACTGAAATTCACCGGAATTCTCATGCTGGAGAATCATTGAGATTGTGGACATTTTACGTGACATCCTGACCCACCTCCCACATGTCGATTGCGACTTGACAGCTCTCCCGGACTACTTGTGGAGCATCTTCTCTTACTATCCACTCCTTCAGATGTGGCAGTACTTCTGGTGTTGCTATTCCCCCAAGCGCTTCTGCTGCTTCGTGCCGGACCATATCATTTTCATTCGAATTCTGCAGGACCTTCAAAAGGGATGGCACGGAGTATGGGGAGAGTATTTGACCGAAGACGAAAGCAATCTCATGCCTTTTGAATACATAATCATCCGATGCCATGGAACGCGAAAGGAACTCACTTGAAAAGAGCACTGTCATCCGAGAAGCCGGAAGCTAATACATCGATGGCAGCAGGCGTACCGATGTTTCGAAGTGCGAACATGGCGCGGTAGCGGTCAAACAGTGGAAGAGACTTATCCATCATTCGTTGTCCAAGTACAACAACGTTCGACGGTGAACTATCCTCCGCTTTTTGTACACCCCGCATGAGATTGGAGGTGGCAGGTGCAGGATCGATTGAGGTATATGGCCTTCCCATCATCGATTTCGAATCCCATTGTAAGGATAAACGACGTACGGTATATGCGAATCAGAGGAAGTTTCTTCAAGGTGCTTTCGGCCTTCCTCTGAATTTGTCCATTCTATTCTCGCAACCGCAATATCGCAAGTTTCCCTCACTGAACGCTCCGGATCAGACAGGAATCCCTTGAGAACTGGTATAGAATCGAGGGAAGATATAGCACCCATTGCTTCTGCTGCCTAACTCATGTATGACTTGGAGTTCCAAAACATGTTCCATGAGATAGGCAATCTATTTACCTCATGTCGGACCATTGGATCTTCGGTAGTATTTCGTAGTACAGATTCAAGAACAGGCAACGCAACCTTTCGCTCCATCTGCCCGAGGCAATAAGCAAGCTCGTGCTTTAATAGGGCAGACGAATCCGCGAAGCCTAGACTCTTGACACATAAATAATATCAAGATAACAACCAAGCATACCTTTGGATATTATCCTGACAGCGTCGTCATTTTTAAGTGCTTTCAATGTAAACAAGGCACGGAATCTTTTGTGCAAAGGAACACTGCCCGATGAGTTGAGGAGGATACCTTCAAGTCTTTGCAGGTCAGCTGCCGTAACTTGAATCACCATGAAGATAATATCTGGCGGACTTTGAATAAGTGGCAAAATCTCTACTCAATCATGCCCAAGTCAAAACGCTCAAAAGTCGGTAAATAAGTCCAGTAAAATTTCCAAAGATGTGACTAACAGTGGCGAGTTACATAGTATCTCTAACTAAAGTTGCCAAGAAGACAAAAGAAGATAAACATGCACTCATGGAGGAGGTACGCTACATGATCTAAACGTGGTGTCCGATATAAAATAGTTGCCTTAGGTAAAAAGCAGTCTCGATAAATGGCGCTATTGCTGGTTATTTGAGGTCGGTAATATGAGAAATACTCATTTGAAAACAGTGCGGAAACTATGGAAAGAGTACGCCAAATCTCACTTGAACAATGTTCCTAACCAACCCTTTGTGCAGCTCTGCACGGATATTTTTTGGCAGAGCGGCTGTCATGGCGAAGGCTTTAGGCACGACTCCCGAGGAAGAATATAAGCAGGGTGTGCATCACCTGGCTCAAGTAGGTCCTGGCTGCATTCGTTGAGATGATGACTTTTCTGATATCCCTGGATGACAGAATATTAAAGGTCAAGTAGGCCTTCTATTCACAAACAGCAGTCCACAGGAAGTAGTTGAGTGGTTTCAAAACTTCAAGCAGCCTGACTTTGCAAGGTCAGGGAATATCGCAACACGAACAGTCATGCTGCCTGATGGCCCTATCATGCAACAACACTCGGACCCTCCTGAGCCATTCCCACATAATGAGGAGCCACAGCTGCGGAAACTCGGTCTTTCTACATACATGAACAAAGGTGTGCCATCGCTGCACAATCCGCACCAAGTGTGCGAAGAGGGCAAGCCGTTGACGAGCGAACAAGCCCAACTACTAAAGTTGATTGGAGATAAAATGGTGGAGTTTAGGGTAGGACTTGTCATGCGTTACGATTCGGAGACGTGCGAAGTTGAGAGAGTCGAAGGCATGAGAGTCGACGGCATAGACGCGGGTGAAGAGGGTGAAAAGGAGGAAGAGGGGGAGATGAGCGAGTAAATTATAGCGCCTATTTTTAGCTCGCTCCCCTTGAAAGTAACTGGTAAACATGAGGCTTCCCCTCGCTTTGCTGGGTTTCTCTACCCAGCTGCCCCTCCAAAATCCTGGCATGGATCACCCCAACTTCACCCTCAATGAAGGCCTTGACATCTTCTCACCGAAGAATTTGGTAATAGTCTGATCATTCTTGAAGCTTGAGCATAGCGGTTCTCACTGTCTTATCAGATCGAGCTCGGACGTCCAGGAGCTGGTGTAGCTAACGTAGATGGTGACCTTGCGCTCGTCTCTTTTAGCGAATACTCGCTCGCAGAGAAAGTGTAAGCATTACCACCCGCCAATGAAAAATTGCATGCTTAGCAGTATACAGGAACAAAAAATCAATCTATGTCGTTCCCCTTGAATCATCAGCTAAGCCACTGGTAGTTCCTGTATGTCGCCTTAGGATCAATGTGAATAGCTCGCGCTCATAACATGTATATACCTAGCTTCCGAAGGACGGGGACGTCTTCTGGCTTTCTTCCCGAACCCTTGGCCACGCCGTTGAAGGGACCAATGGGACAGAACTTTACGCAATTGATCTCGATCTGGCGCAGGCTGTTGGTTCCGAAGAAGGGCCTGATACTCTGACCGTCTCCGGTTCACCAGCGCTTATTGGGACATTTCCAACCAAGACCCCGACTAACTTCCGTTATGACCAGGATTCTGGATATCTAGTCTTCTCTGACTACGTCTGGCCTGATGGTAACCTGCTTACTGTGCAAGAGCAAGACAAACACTGGGAAAATCGCGGTAACACGGCGTACGTCTATGATGCTACTTATGTCAGGCATTGGGATACCTGGCTTGGGAACAAGCGGGCGGCTCTGTTCAGCATCCGAGTCGTCCAAGATCCAGACAGAAAATTCACTTTTGGACCTGAATTTTACAGCCCTCTTAGAGGGACTGGTCATGTACGTTTTTATTCACTCCAACGAGGAGGTTTACTTAACATGGACCAGCAATGCCCAGTCGAGCCGTTCGGAGGCACGGACGATTTCGATGTGTCTGGTACTCATATCGTCTATACTACAAAGGATCCCGGGCTTCCTGCTGCGTGGCATACAAAGCAAAACGTGAGGAAAGCAGATGATGGGATGACTTTATTATTAAATAGTTTGCAGGTCTACATCGTAGACATTACTGGGCAAAATCTACCGAAAGAGCTTACCTCGGGCAGACAAGGAGCTATCCATAACCCAATACTCAATAAACAAGGCACCAAAGCCGCGTGGTTAGAATTGGATAAGGATGGTTATGAAAGTGATAGGTAAGTTGGTTGATGGAGTACACCGTCATAGCAATTTACCACTTCCAGGGCGAAAATAGTTATATATGACCTGGAGACAAACGTGAGATATACACTCACACAACAATGGGATCGTTCTCCTGATTCAATTGCGGTGAGTCTTGCAATCTATAAAGTTGATTGAGGTCTCATCAAAACCTTCAGTTCTCAAAAGAAGGCACTTTTATATACTTCACAGCCGGAGACGAGGCTAAAATTAAAGTGTGGGGGCTCCCCGTTCCTCCAACACCGAAAGAATCAACGACGAACCCTGATCTTCCATTGAAGTACACAACGCCCATAGCGTTAACTCAGCACCGCTCGGCGTCCGCGCTCCAGCCTTTGTTCGGTGGACGCCTGTTATTCACTCAGTCATCACTCACTTCACCTAATGACCTCTTCATTATTCGCAATCTGGAACACTTCGAGACGGAAGTCTCCCAGAAGGACGATGTTGTATTTTTCAGGAGTGAAATTGAGCAGGTGACTAGATTGACAGAGAATGCCCTAAAGGGAAAAGCTCTCGATCCAGGAGAAGAATTCTGGTTCAAGGGTGCCGATGACCAAGATGTTCAGGGATGGATTGTGAGGCCAGGCGGGTGGAAGGATACCGATAGAAAGAAGTGGCCAATTGTATTACTAATCCATGGAGGTACGCTTGCCTCCCAACCTTATATACACCTCTCCAGACATCCGTAGGCCCTCAGGGAGCTTGGGAAGACCAATGGTCAACCAGGTGGAACCCTAATGGTGTGTTCTTTCCCTGGCCACTGACGACATGTAGAACTCTTACATTCCCAAGTCTTTGCCCAGCAGGGGTACTTCGTCGTCGCAATCAATCCTACAGGAAGCACCACGTTTGGTCAAGGTAGAAACTGAATGCCAATTTGAGAAAACTTGGGATGATCCCCCTTCCTAGAGTTCACGGACGCTATTGCGGAAGACTGGGGAGGTAGACCCTTTTTTGACTTGCGGCAGGGATGGGAATACATTAATGAGACTTATCCTCAGGTGGGTGGAGAAGAGCTCGGACATAAGAATCTAACAGTTGGTCAGGTCGATTTTGGTCGGGCAGTGGCCGCTGGGGCTAGCTGGGGTGGTTATGCCATAAAGTATGGTTCCGAGCATAAAACAAAATTCGTAGACTAATCGCCCTTAGCTGGATCCAAGGGCATCCTGAACTTGGCTTCAATTTCAAGGTCAGTGTGTTGATAGCTTCACACCTATGTACCTACGCTAAAACCTAATAGGCTCTCGTGTGTCATGATGGAGTCAGTCAATCTCATATTCGCCTTCTTGTTCTTGTCTTGATTTTATCCAAGGTCTTCGATGCCAACTACAACGGATATTCCACCGACGAGCTATTCTTTGTAAGTAATGGATGGGCCCCTTGTGATGGCAAGTACTTACCATTCGTCAGTTCAATCATGAATGGGGTGGCAGGTTAGTCAAATTGATAACTAAGGTGGTACACCGCATTGAAATTTGTCAGGCCATGGGAGAAGAAGAGCAAGGATCTGGCGTTGAAGTATAGTCCCTCCAACTTCGTTCACAAATGGTCAACCCCGCAGTTGATTATTCATGGAAGCAAAGATTATCGCCTTCCAGAAACAGATGGTATCGGAGCTTTTCATGCGTTACAGCAGTAAGTAGGGGAGGTTGGGAAGTCCGTCCGACCGCTAATTCTCTCAGACTGGGGGTTCCCACTAGATTGGTCATTTTCCCCGATGAGAATCACTGGGTTCTGAATCACGGTAACAGGTGGGTCTCCGTCGTCCAGCGGGCATAGTCTAAGCTCAGCCGACGTTTGTACAGCTTGAAATGGCACTATGAGGTATTCAGGTGGTTTGACAAGTTTGTCGGTGTGAAAGGCGTGGCGATGAATTAGTAACGCGTTATGTAGTTGCAATTTACTCTGCCTGCATGCCCTCCGCCTTGATTAATGCTTTTACGGCGCCTCTCATTGCCTCTCCTCCACCAACCTTCGTCAAACCCTCGGAACCACTTATAGAGTCTCCTAGCACAGCTGAAAGAAAAGAGACACTCCGAGCTTTGCTCGTCACTCTAAACGCGTCGCCGTCCTTGAGCAGACTAGAGAATTGCGCAAACACTCTTGCCCACCTCGAACGAGACGTTCAACACAATAGCCCCTCCGACGATAGAGAAGAAGAAGCACTGAAAAATGCTGCCACTTACAGACTGCTCGTCAACCTATATGCCGATGCGCTAGATACCTACCTCAGCCAGGCGATGCAAGCCGAAGCAGAGGCAGATTGGTGGGGAGACATAGAACGTTCACGCTTCCGTGTCCTCATGTACCTTCTCCAGAGTAAGCCCAAGACAATCGGAACGCACAAGTTCTAACCACATTGCTGTAGCGCTTCCCTTACGCATTGCAAACCTGACACGGACTGTTGTACATGCTCTACGCGCTCAGGAGCTCCCGATACAACTATCTGCATTCTCTCCTGCATCGCTCCGTCGACTCTTTCCTTCCCGGACTTTCCAACCCGGCGTACTTACTATGGCCCTTTTCCCTCACTTAAAACAAGAGTCGTTCTCTGTTACTAACTCTGCCTTCCTCTATCCTTATTATGTGTCCAAGAAACCAGACGTCGTCGCGAGTGCTCTCACAGCCATGATTTATAATTTTATACAATCCATCTCTACATTCATCTCGCTTCCTATAGAGCTGGCCAGACAAGAGTGCAAGCACAAGCGAAGAGAATTGGAGAAACTAAGGGACCATCATGCGGAAAATTTGGGACGCTTAGCCTTTCTTCGAGGTGCTCTGGCCGAAAACGTCAATGCTGAGCAATACAGCTTTCAATTGATGGCGGCATTCCTGGAGCAAACAGTTTCTGACGACGAAACAAGGGTGATAGGATTCCCAGATACTGAGTCACCGGGGCCCCTCTCCATTGCCATTCGCCTCTCATCTTTTATAGCTACGTCCAAAACAGCGTATGAAGACTTGCTGGCGAAAGGTCACCTTAGGCGCCCCTCAAGGTTCGTGCAACTGTGGCCAAGACTATTGCTATTACCTCCTCTTTGCCTATATGGGCTACGTTACGTCTACGCCTCTCGTGCGAGCATTGTCCAGGTTCTTGAGGATGCACGTAAAACCATGGTTGGTTTTGTCCGAGGTTGGCTGATCGAGCCACTGAGGGACGTTCTGAGAACAGTAAGGACAGGAGGAGAGGACAGTATTATAATCCGGCGAGAAGCTGTCGATGCAGATTTACAAGTATGGTGCCGAGTATCGCGAAGACTTCGCCGCTAATCACTCAATAGTCCCTGGAACGTATGGCACTTTCGCTAGCTAAGGATGAACTACGTTATAGTCCCGGCCAGCTGCAAGGGTTGTCGCAAAAGATCAAGCTAGGCGATTTGACGCCTGTATTAGAAATATACGAAGAAGACATCAAGCACCCGATCAAGTCTGCTGTCCTTGGATCGTTGCTCCGTTCTGTACTGATACAAGTACAGAAGGCGAAGGTCTACATTTCAAGATCGTCTATCTATATAGTTGCTTATACCACTCTCTTCAGGTCGATATCGATCAAACACTCACCGGGATTGACAAACTCCTGAAGTCTCAAGAATTAACATTTGCCTTTGTGGGCGTTGCTCCTGCATTTGCTATCGTCTACTTTTTGGGAGGATCTTTGATATCCCTCTATTATGGTGGTAGGGGTCGTGGTAGATATGGGGGAACCGCGAAGCGAGCAGCAGTTTTTACAGTCATGAGGTCAGTATGTCGTCCATCCTCGTATCTCAGCTGTTGACAAGAGAACAGACGGATTGAGCGTCTTTTGGTTTCGCAGCCAAGCAAGAAAAATTCACACGATTCTGGGCGAGCTCATGGCCCTGAAGAAGTGGAACCTCCTACACCTATCTCCCCGCTAACGTCTGGATTATTACTCCTGGCCGTGGCGCGTCTGCGCACATTTGCTGAAACCTCCCTCCCTGTACGCTCACGCATACGAGACGGTTTCCTGGAAGATGTAGCGGACCTAGAAGATCCTGACCTTGGACGTAGAGAAAAGTTATTCGTGATAGAGAGAATGTGGAGATGTTGGTCTCCTGTGCTTCGCTGGAACACAGCAACTGTACTTGAATAATCACCTGCTACCCTAATAGTGAAGACTTGACTGCTTCGAAATATCGAGTTGGTCAGTAAAGTCGTATATCAAATGCTAAGTGCACGTAATTCAATCAACATTTGGTGATTAGCCAACAGGTTAGCCATTTCCAAGTATCGTAATAGTGCACCCCTCGGCAGTGTCGTTTCAATTTTTGGCAGCTTACCTGCTGGTATCCCGGAATTGCTCCAAGGCAGCCCAAGCCCTGCCAGAGGCAACACTTTCACGGGCCAGCTCCACACCCTGAATGAAATCTTGAGCAATCCCTGAGACCACAAGCAAGGCCGACGCATTGAGCAGGACGAAGTGCAGGTACGGTATCATATTGTCAGGGAGGTCATTTCCCGAGGTAAGCAAAGTTTTGAACAAAACAGCGTTGTCCTGAGGATTTGTTCCCGCAACAGAAACAAGGGGATGTATTGGAAGCCCAAAGTCGTCCGGATGTATCGTCTTCTCCACAATATTCCCATTGCGAACCTCCCACACCCAGGTTGAGCCGGCACAACTGATTTCGTCCAGTTTTTCGCAACCACAAACCACAAGAGCGCGATCGACACCCGCTTCGATCAGAGACCGCGCATAGATATATCCAAGTGCAGGGTTCGCTATACCCAGCACCATGCGGCGAGGCCTGGCCGGACTTATTAAGGGCCCTAGCAAGTTGAACATGGTGCGGAAGGGCAGCGCCTTACGGTATGGCCCGACAACTGCCAGGGCAGGATGGTAGTGTGGTGCAAGGATGAATGTGAAAGGCATTTTGGTTATGACCACTGGTCCTCCTGCACTGGGGACAGAGAAGTGACACCCAAGAGATTCGAGAAGATCTGCAGAGCCGGAAGATGACGTTGAGGCGCGATTACCATGCTGGCGGAAGAGGTAAGTGCCAACAAATAAAAAGGCAAGGCCAGCATACCTTTACTACCCGCGCGCCAGCGCCAGCAGCGACGATCGCCGCCGTCGTACTCACGTTGAAGAGGTTGTACCCATCTCCTCCCGTGCCCACGATATCCACAACGAAGTCAGATTCGCTGCCTTGAACCTCAACCTTGACGGCCTTCTCCCTGAGCACGGATGCGGCAGCAGCGAGGAACTCTGGTCGCCTTGCTATCTGATGGATGTGCAGAGCTGTCAGAAACGCCCCGACCTGGGCCGGATGCACAACGTTAGGCGTAAGTAAGTGGTTCAGAGCGAACTTCAAGTCATCTGGTGCGAAAGATTCGTGCTCTTCTACCAGCTTGTACAGCAGCGGCTGAAAGGTAACATGTGTATAGGAATCGCTTTGACTCATTCAGAACAGGCAAGGCACAGTATGCCTCCGAGGAAAATGCACTGTTTCTAACTCTTAGAACTACGGAAAAGAGCGATCCTTCCCAACTTACAGATGTATCAGTGGCTCGAAGAAACGAATCGATTTCAGCGCTACCATGATATGTCCCACGCCTTTAGTAGTCTGGGCCGCATACTATCTTCATGTTTGCAACACGAGAATGCTGTATGGTGAGATGGCCGAGCGGTCTAAGGCGCCAGACTAAGGACCAGGGTATCTTGATGCCCGCTGTGATCTGGTCCGAAAGGGCGTGGGTTCGAATCCCACTCTCATCACACTTTTGGTTCTTTTTTTGTTCAATTGTAGGTAAGAACATTGGTCAGACTCTACAGTTATCTAAGTTGAATACAAGGATGTCCGTCGCCCCGATCTGCATAAGTTCATCCATAATCTCAGCAATTTTCGCTTTCTCAACCATGGCACTAACGGCCACCCAATTCTCTGCCTCGATAGGACTAACTGTTGGTGCTCTTCTACCCGGCGTCACCTCCCTTGCTGCAGGAAGCTTGTCTCGGGGTACGTTATACTGACAGACGACATATCTGCCGGCAGCCACGACACCAGCAATTCGTTTGGTGACTAAGTCAATCAAGGGTGCCAGGTGAGCGTGCTTCTGCGTGGGTGACTTGATCAAAACAGCTTCAGTTGTCATTACGGTTGCGATCGCGTGCAAGCCGGCCGCACGCATGGTATCCCCGGATTCTAATAAGATAGTTAACCCCACGGACCTCCCCGGCCTCAATACGTACCAACAAGATCAACTGCTCAACAGAACGTCTTTAGTACGACCCGTCGTTCGTACTCACATAAAATTAAACGTACCAATTCCATCTGCCAGCCCTAACGAGCAAGCAGCCTCTACGCTACCTCCCACATATTCTATCTTAGTTCTTTGATCCCCCGATAGCTGTAGCCGATCATCGATCTCTCCAAAGTATTGACCAGCAAGAACTTCAAAGCTCGTTACCACGCGTTTTCCTGAAAGGTCTTCGGCTGTCTTGATAGAACTATTCTCTGGTACTTGAACCTGCAAAGCACATTTCCCGAATCCAAGCCGAAGTTCCTCAGTCACCAAGTCTTTCATCTGAGACTCGAGGATCATATCGTGGCCCGTAATGCCTAGATCGACGTTTCCCTTGCCCACGAATGATGGTATGTCGGCTGCCGGTAGGAAAACGCTTTGAGATCAAATCAGCAGCGTTTAGACGACGATTAGCACAAAATCGCTGTACAGCGCTATATTATGATTCACTGCCAAGCAAACGTCTAGCCTGTTTTCTCGCCTGAATTGTATATCGGCGCCTGAAAAATAAGTTAGCATTGAACTCGTGTGATATCCATGAACAGACCGGCGAGTAAGCTCATGCATTTCTCATGAAGCCGTCCTACATTGTTGTCAGCGTATGGCAGTGCTTTTTTGGAGCATCTCTACCTTTTTTAGGAATCGCGAAGAGTAGGCGACCGTCAAGAGAGTCAGTATCTGGTTGAAGTGGACATTGGCCTTTGTTCGGAGGTTGATGGGGTACGCACTCATTTCAGGACGGCGCAGATTATCGGAGTTTGACGCACTGATAGAGGGAAAGTGTTTATCAATCTTTCTGATCTCGTGCAGTTCTAAGCGAGAACCATAGCCAACCACTGAAATTGGAACTTCATTTTCCCGGTCGCCTTCCGGTTCTTCCGTAGTTGACAGGTTCCAATGACTGCGGTTGCTGCGCCCTGATGGAAAGTTTTAGCTTAGAACTAGAAGTCAGTTAAATTATACGGACTGCGCAGTTGGCGTGCCTTGTTAAAAGGTGTCAGATTAGAGTCGACACCTTTCAGAAAGCCATGTCTCGCACCTCCACTAGCTTCAGAGGAACGTATACCCCTCGGTCGGGCTACCGGGGAAGATACGCTCCTCGAGGGCGAGCTAGAGCTCCTGAACCTGCACCAGACAATACAGTCTTTCTGCGGGGACTCAAAGAATCACCCTTGGAGACCATCCCTATTCCATCTATCAAATTGAGTACGAAGGGCGGTTCCGACCCTGTAATATCAGAGGCAAAGCACCTCGGATCCTACAGCTGGACGAAGCGACCTACCCCAACTATCCTTGTTCCAGGTAGGAAATAGTCTGTGCGCATTAAATGGAACGTACATAGACCTAACGATCCTATTTTATACAAGCTTCGCCTGCTGAATGGCTCGACAAGGGACCTCTCCGTGTCACCCCAGACACAGGAACTAATACCATAGACCATAATAGGCATCACATGGGGTATATGCACATGCTACCTCTCTTTGCCGCCGTTGATGCAAATGAGGAGGCGGACACATTCGACTGGTCGTCGGTTGATGTCGTGACAGACAGAAATGCTCTCCGCCATCTTCTCCGCTGGGCCTCTGGAAGCGCCACGAAAGGCTTCCGTGTTGACCTTCAGCTTGCCGGAAAGAAGACGGTTTTGTTGGTTCGTTGGGAGCAGCAGGCTACTGCAGAGTTCCTGGGATACACATATGGAACCAATTACTTGAATGGAACCACCAGACAGGCCCATCCAGAAGCGGTGGTTCATCACCGCGTTATCAATTATGTATGTATAAGCCACTCTCTGGGGGATGCTAGAGCCTAATATGATCAAGGATTGGAATGGCCTCAATATGGTTGTTAGATCCACTGTAGATGCCTTCGTTAATACACAAACCACCAAGTCCGAAACCAGCGTAGATGATATTGTTGATGCAATTTCTTCGCTGAGTGTCTCGCGAGGCAAGACAGAATCAGCTACGAAGGTGAAGGGAACCTCACTGGAGGTCATACGAACTGGCACAAACGTACCGCAGGAGTCTATCGTAGAGGTTGCGACTATCTCCAAAGTCCGCGAGAGCCTATTGAACTGGAACGAGAAGGGTCCACAGTTGTATCTCTCGCAGATTTCGCACTTCTACGTTGGGTTACACGATCGCGGATACTTCACCAAAGTACGGAAAGACAAATTTGACTATAGCACGTTACCTGCAGACGTCAAAGAGGGCTTGAAGAAGTTGCGACATGCATTAACCGCTATTCAAGACGTCGTCCTCAAGAACGGGCAGCGTCGGCGTTTAAGCCTCGTTTGTATAGATGGTGTCTTGAATGTATATGAGAGGATCGATGACAAGGACTACTTGCCGGATGAATTCTTGGAGAGGTTTGGTGTGTAATAATCGCGCATGTACTATAGTATACTATATATATATCAGTTGGACTGCGCAACCTTATGGGTTCCATCATGCACGTGTGAGGGCAGCCATATAAGATGCAATGTCAAAAGCGGGTACGTTACCACCCGCGTCCATGTCTAGCAAACCTTATCGCGCAGCGCGAGGGTATAGAGGAGCAGGGACCAGACGGCCAAGTAACCGCCGAGGTCCCCCAAGGGAGCGTTGCATGGGCGCAGGCCCAAGCGACCCTGATATTATACGAGGGTTGAAGGAGATTCCGCTAGAGACGATCCCTGTTCCACTGTCTGTTCAAGATGATCCAAACATCAGGATCACAGATACAATTTATCTTGGTTCATACAATTGGACAGCACGCTCCATTCCCACTATCATCGTACCGGGTAAGGTAGCACACGACTGGAAGTAAGGTGGACACTGACAGGTCTAGGAAGGTATGCCCGGCAGATGGTATGATCGGGAGCCTTTTCAGGTTGGTCGTGACACCGGAATATGCATAATTGATCAGAACACGCATCGCATCAGCGAGTCACCTTTGTTACCTCTTCTCGTTTCCGTTGACGCAAACGAGGATGCGGACACGTTTGACTGGCCGGCTGTCGACTTTGTCGCAAACAGAAATGCTCTTCGTAAGGTCCTGCGGTGGACTGCGGACGAAGATACACGGGACTTTCGAATCGACCTCCAGCTAGCGGGAAAGCGTACGGTCCTGATGACTCGATGGGACAAAAAAACCACCGAACCATTCGTGGGTTATACATATGGGTTTAATTATTTCAACCAGTGCACAAAAAAACACCATCCTGAAAGCACTGGTCATAACCGAGTCATCAATTATGTGGGTAGACTTTACCGATGCGGGGATGTAACTGACATGGTCAAGAACATGAATGGCTTAAACATGGTTGTCAGATACACCGTTGATGGTTACGTGCCATCTTCTAGTGATGGCACTGACGACATTGCTAACGCGCTCGCATCTCTGGATATCTCCTCAGTGGTAGGGAAATCAAAGGCAATGCCAGTGAAGGGAACCTTATTACACGTGATTCCGTTTGGAGAAAGAGTGCCACAAGAATCTATCATCGAAATCGCAACGATTTCAAAGGCGAGAGAACACCTGCTTGACTGGGACGAGAAGATGCCCCAGCTGTTTCTCTCCCAGACAGAGCATTTTTATCTTGGCTTGCACGACCGTGGATTTTTCGAGCAAGTCAGGAAGCGCAAGTTTGACGCGGCAAGCCTGCCTGAAAAAATACGGGAAAATATGAAAAGGTTGCGGAGGGCGCTTGGTGTCATACAGGAAATCGTGACCAAGTACGGGCAGCGGGGGCGTCTCAGCCTGGTTTGTGTAAATGGGACACTCAAGATGTACGAAAGGATGAGCAGGGATTTGACATTCTTACCAGATGAATATATGCAGCGGTTTGGTATTTAAATATTTAAATACTCAAAATATAACAATGATGTAATATATCTGTCGTGCTAGACAACCGTTTGTTACATGTTACATGTCACGCGTTATACAGGGATAAGCAAACAAAAGTGCTACCGTAATTGGGTTGTCTTGCCGCAGTCTGTCCAAAACTATGAAGGGTATCTGTGCCAATGTACGCTATCCGTGTAAAATCCGTCACGAAGCGAACAAAGATCATAAAATGTGAAGAATGAAAAATGTTCTAGTCCTATCGGCAGCACCGAGCGGTGAGTATTGTAGGTTTTAAATTAAACGGGGGACGGCGGTGGGGCTGACTTGGGGCGCAACCATGAATAACATTATGCTCGATCAGCCAAAAGAGTGTACGGACGATGCTGAATGCAAGGGGCTCAAATTACTAGCACAGACGATAGTGCCAGTAGCCATAATCCAATGACACCCATTGTCAGACGCTGGCCTGCAGCATCGTTTCTCTGGACCAAATCACGCTTGAGAACGGTCTTGCCTGCGCCTGTGGAGGCTGTGGTGTTCCGAATCTGGGCGGTGGGCAGCATGTTAGGCGCCGTAGAAACCTGGAACATCGGAGCCAGTGGAGAACCGTCGAACTGGAACAAATGCAGCTTGTATCCTTGCGTCGGGTCTTGGAAGATCCGCCACTGAACGTAGAGCTCCGTATTGTTATACGCTTCAACGAAATTGGAGTAGGCAGCGCAAGGGTCCTGTATCTGCTGGAAGCCATCGAGTGCCGTAGGTATCATGGTGATGGAGCCATTCGGTTGTAGGGTGTACTGGCCATGCACCCAGTTCAAGACACCAGTGATACATGTAGGGTTAGAACCTGTTGTGGTTTAAGTCTCGGACTAGTAAAACACGGCGAGACAGTACCGTTTCCATTAAACCTGTATCGCGCAATCTCGTAGAAACCATCACTGGAACTGAACAAGACAGTTCAATATTTGAGAAGATAGGGAGGATATAAAACGAACAATGAATAAGATATCCCCGTTGTTTTCGGATAGGTGAACGACCTATTGGTAGGATTTGCAAAACCCTAAAGGATCTCTGGTCAAGAAGGCAAACGACTATATGACTGTGCAACCTACTGAGCCCGTCACTACATTTCGGCTCCCTGAGCTCCAGGTACCAACGATAGTAGTAGCATTGTGTATTGAGTCATACACTATGTCTTGGGAGATAACGACTGGTGCCAAACTGAGCACCAGGGTGAGAAGGTGTGCGAAAATCATGCCGGACAGTGAGACAGTCTAAGATCTGATAGGCCGAGCGGAAAATGTGCGGGAGGTTGTGTGTGAGAAATGGTCACTGTGAGATTGGAACGAAAGGAAGGAGAAAAGTTGGAAGGGGAAGAGAACAGAGTGAGCGGGGGGCGATGAAGGATGTGAAGGCCTGGTAACTTAGAAAGGGAGGTGCTGACGTGCTTTGGTCTTGTTTGTTCCATTTCAAACTACAACTACAATGGCCACAGCACCTGCTTATTCTAGTCCTTCTTCAGTTCACGTCGAATATAGAATACTCGTTGTCCTTCCTCCGTCGTCGTTACCTCTTGCACCCCTTGTATACTCTGTAAACCCTGTATGGCATTGCTGTCCCGTCCCAGCACAATGTAGATCTCAAGTCCATCACCAACCTATCACCCCATCAATACCAGTGCCATATCCTCGGAGGAAAGATCTCTTACCTCAATGTGTCGTTCTGTTGCGCTCGTAAAGGCATCGACGACCAATTTCAACACTTCTGTCAACGGAAGATGTGAAGGGAATGATTCCCCCTGGGCTGCCGCCTGATTCTTGTAGTACACCTGTGATAGTTATCCTAATTAACGTCACATTCCATATGGATCGAATCGTGGTGATCATATCTCACGGGGAAAAATATTGATACATACCTGGTTGTCTAGGAAAGGCTGGACAAGTGACTGCGCCGCTCCCGCTGCGCGGCAAGCTTCCCGTTCGTACGATCCGACGGGATCAAATGAGTATACGGAGCCAGTCCCTGGTCACGATAAGGCATGATAAAGCATGAATACCCACAAAATAGCTTACCATCATCCTCTATTCCACCAAGTATATTGTACACATAGTACGGGAAAAAGCGCCGCGAGTACAACATGGTCTGGATGAGGCGCGCGATGGAACGGATTGGCATGTCTTTCGCGTGAGCATGGCGATACCACTTAATTTGCAGACTCATCACGTCATGGGCCTTCATCTGAGCAAAATGAATACATGCCTCTAGTTTTTGCTTAACCTTCTTCACAAACATATTTCCGTCTGCGGCGAAACCATTCACAGCCAAGACTGCTTTATCAGTTCTACGGTGATGAGCCAAACCAAACACTTTAGATTACAGAGAAACAACAACTTACAAAGGGAAAACCTTGGGTGCATAGCGCGTTTGAATGCTAAATCCTTCGCTCTGTCTGGTGTCTCCGGCAATGACGCTGAAATCGGACCCAGCGATAGCTAAGATGGTGCCCCCGTTCTCCGTGTACGGGTTAAATCGCCGACTTTGCGGTTGCTGCTGGACTGAAGATGCCACGCTGAGCATACTTGGATTTTAATGATACCACAGATTAGGAAGAGACGACGGTGAACAATTACAAGAAACAAATAGCAGGCCGCGTAACGGGACGCGCGGCGGATCCCGCGTGGGAACGCCATAGTAAGTAACTACGATACACAGCATCGTCCATTTAGTCAAAGATGTCCACTCCCCAATTCTTACTAGGGTCGCTGCCTCGTTCAGGCTGGTGTGAAACCGCTGCAGTCTCTATTTTCTTGAATGCTGCATACGGGAGCTCCACGACTGAGACATATCGTGAGCTTTGCAACGTCTGGAAATAGACGGACTTGCCTTTGAAGTTACCCTCGATATGTGATGGCTTCGTACTCTTTGGGAGCACAACAGTCTGTACACATCCATTGTCAAATTAGCCCACTGGACGACGAAGTTTGAACTTACCCCTCGTTGGATGTGCCAGGATATTAAGACTTGAGCTGGAGTTAGCCCCAGCTCAGAAGCGACTTCTTGAACCTATGAATAATTGGTGTGCACGGCACCTAACACGCAAGATGGCAAAAAAAAAATAACTGACCTCTGGGACCGATAACGAATCGCGCACTCGCTCCGCGCTGCCCAAAGGCGAGTAAGCTTCTAGAAGGACGTTGTTTTCTTTTGACCACTGGTAATGCTCGAATCAAGGAGGCTGCTACTAGTGAAACAAACAATATACCTTCAGGAGGTCCGGTTGAGGTAGCCAGAAACTCAGTTCGATTTGGTTTACCACTGGTTTGAATTTGAGGGGGTTGGCTGTGAGGTTGTTGAACCTGGCCACTAGTTAGTATCTGAAGGTTAATATCACTACCACATGGTACGCACCGTCGTATGTTGAAGCTATGTCATACCCAGTGATCGGTTAGCGATAGGAAAAAGTAAAGAACATACTTGCTAACACCAATATTCCTTATTTTTCCCTTCTCAACGAGCTCTTCAAGTATTTGCCAAGTTGGATATGGATTTTCTGTGAGGCTGAAGTCAACGTCTCCATTCTTGTCAATTGCCACGGGCCTGTGTATCACACACGCATTTAACACGCGTTCAGTAACATGCTCCAGTCTTACCAGTGAATGAGATACAAATCAATATAATCTGTACCAAGCCTTGCCAATGTCTCGTCGAGGACCGGCTCGATATCACCTGGGGCATGAAACGTGTTCCAAAGCTATAGCCATTGTGAACAACAAAAATCGATTTTATAAGATGAAAACACCGCACCTTAGAAGTCAGCCAGATCTCGCTTCTAGGAACGTTGGACTCTCTGATCGCTTGCCCAACCTCAACCTCGTTCTGGAACAAAATCAGCCTGATCATGCCTTAATTGTCCAGATAGTGACTCCATACACCGTAAACCCAAGCACCATCAATGTGTCGGTAGCCTGCCTTCAATGCTGTCTATTCAGGTATTTGGGTGAATTCATGAAGGACTCGAGTATTAAGATGTCCGCACCTTTACTGCCACCTCTACCTCGCCCCGTCCAACCCTCCATACACCTGGGTAACGGGATCAGATAGTCGTCTTCATGTATAGCGACATAATGCCTATTGTACCTAGCGCGATGGTAGGTATCTTATCACCGGACGGTAGCGTGTAGTACGTGGGCAGACTTGTGTCAGCCGATAAATATCTTTGGGAAGTGTGCCAATTGTTCGAAAAAATAGCCCAACTCGGGAGTTGCTGGAGGGCATAAATGGGCGTATAGACTATGACGACGAAGACAAAGGCACGGAAGGTCCATTCCTTCCAGCTCCTATGATATGGCTGTGGGCTGAATTCTTGCTTGACATTCCCTTGGTGGGATGGTAGTATCGTTGGTGTCATAAGGCAAAGTTTACTAATGGTATTGTATTGTTAACTGGCCAGCCATTATTTAGTCGTCAACCAAGAACAATGAATCGAGTACGGAGAACCCGGTTGCAACTCCTCCTTCATTGCTTTCCTTTCCTTTTGTTCGTAAAAGCCAGCCCCCTTCTTTTTCAATCACTGGTTCCGACCCACCAAAAAGTGCCCAACCATATATGCCCAATTCACTTATTACCTCGGCCTTGACTGCGCCTCGGTTGTCGTCGTTACCTGCGCGCAAAAGATAGTTACCTACGCCAAGGGGAGGCGTAATTAACTCCATTGCGATCCAAACTTGTCGTTCTCGTGGCTCAAGTTTGTCAAGGAAAGCCGGAATGTCCTCCTTATACACGTTATTGCCGCCACCCTCACGTTGGGGTTTCAGCACAAGCGAATGTGCATCTTTCCTTGCCTTGAGCACTCCGTATTCCTCCGTCCCGGATTTAGTCGCCTCGTGATCCGGCCTCACTCCGTCTTCACCGGCATCAAGACCCCACATGGCCATGAAGGTGCTTCGCACTGCCGCGACCTCGGCGGGTGTGAAAATGGCACCTCTTCTTGGGTTTTGAAGGAAGTCCTCTAATACCCCGGGCTGCGTCAGTACCTGTTGGATCTTTTTACTTCCAGCCAGCTGCAGAGCAATTGTAGGGCACTTGATAGCTCTGGATTTCTCGAGGAGGAAACGGACTGAGTAATGATTAGGCGTCGTGTAGTCAGATGGTACGTAGCCCGAGCGATAGTAGACAACGGATACTTGGACGGATCCAAAGGGCACGATATCCGGAGCACAACTAACACGGAGAAGGTTTGTGTGAGGCTCTACTGTCGCAGTGCTCATTAATTGTTCAAACGTTTGGCGAATGACACGAATTTGATGCCTGATTTTTTACTGCATGTCAGCCCCATGTACAACTCCGCGGCAAATGATGATAGATACTTCTCGAACAGGTGATATTCAATCCACCTCTGATCAAAGACGTTGCGCTCATGAGGCTGAGTAACGAAAAGTACCCATGCACTATGAAGCTAAGTGAACTTGGAACGTCCCTCTTGGCCCTATTTACCTTGAAACACCATAAGCAGAATGTGCTGCCGCCAAGCCTTCTACTATGGTAGACAAGGCATCATTCGCTGGGAAACTCTCGGCTGTGAGATGTGGTGAAACGTTGTAATAACTTGTTAACTCATAAAGGTATCTACATAGGAGTATATCAATCGTCAAGGTGCTGCGGTTGGATAGATAGGGACACACTTGTGTAATTCAGAAACGCGTTGCGATAAAGACGCAAACGAGGCAGCAATGGTGTTGAACTCGACCTGCTTTAGGGAGAGCTCCTTCTCAGAAGGCGAATGGAGGAGATAATCTGATCGGAAAATTCCCAGGTGCAGAGGCTACGGGACGGTTATCATAGTACGAGATAAGGGAAACCTTTGTGTACCTGAGCAAGACCCTTGTCTCGCAACTGCTTCCAACCCTTCCATAGCTGACCTATGAACCCGTCGACGTTGCCCAATCCGTGCACTGCTCCCAAGATGTTATCTAAGAATGTTTCGTCCACAGCAATTCGTGCATAAAGCACGTTGTATATTCTTTGTACTCTCTTCGCATCGAGGAACAGCCTTCGGGGGAATGGAGATGGTACCAAAGTGAGGGGTGCATGAATTGCTGAGGCTGGAATCGCCGGCTGAACGTGTTCGGGAGGAAGGTATAATAAGCCACGGGCCAAGGCGTAAGTTGCTGCATATGTTGCCAGATTCTCCAGCTGGGGTTCGGACAAGGTTGGTGGCCATTGGGAGTAGTTGAAGCCGGGAGACATGGTATTAGCAATGGATAGAAACTATTTATAGCTCTGTGAAAAGACTCCGTAGACGCTCTGTCAACAGTCCGCCTCCCCAACGCTTCACGCAATCCCACCGAGACTCTTTCACTATTGTAACGCCTTCATAACAAGACGGTGGGATCAACGCAGGTCCTTCCTTCGCTTGACTATAGACTAAGACTTTGCGTGTAGTCTCCTTGGGACCTTGTTCGACAATGGCCTTCAGAAGACTGAAAGCTTGATCCTCATCGAAGGCAGACCCTCCCTCGTTAAGATCAGGCCATATGTTTGATGCCACATGATGTACGGCCACGAGTTGCAGGAATTCCTTCGCGCTGTCATTTAGAAGAGCGCGTAAGTACGATCGGAGCATTTCTGCTTTGACTTCTACAGGGTAGAGATATTCCCCGATATCCCCGGTGACAACATCCTCGACTGGTGTTTGTATTGTCTTCACAATGTGACCAAAATCTTCCCATAGGTGTTTTCTATAATCCACCGCATACCTCATTGAAATCGGTGGCAAGAGTAGACGGGCGAAAAGCGGGTGCGCAAATGAAATCGCATCGTACAACGCCACAAAATCGACGTAATATTGGAAAAATGGAGTCGAAGAACCAAGGAAGCGTGAAGAAACAGTTTCCAAGTCCTCTCCGGTGGAAGAAACGGGCGATGAAGGTTCAGCCAGAATCTGCCTAAATGAATATGGACGCAGCAAATTGCCCATCAGACGTGTCACGATGTCGTCCCGAAACACTTCAACGTTTGAATTGTCTTGAGGTTGTTCGTGCTCAAGCATGAAAATTTTCATGCAATTAAACACCGCCTCCTCGCGCTTATAGCCGAACTCGCCCATTGAATAATGTTCAAGTAGGTCGCGAGTAGCTTGAGAAAACAGTAGTGAGGCACGGACAACGTCAAGTTCCGATCCATTCCAGTGTTCAGGTAATGCCTTGAAAACAGGGGATGATCCCGACCGTAATAAGTGATCCAGTGCGGCAAAGGTCCAATCACAGTCTTGGGGAAAGCCAAAATCTCCAACGTTCTTCACCGAGGGCAGCCTCTGTGTTGTTGCAAGTGCAATTGACATCACAGTTGGTGGAGATGGACCAACGTAGACTGCTGAGTTTGATCGAATAGTGTGCACTAAGAAAGGCTTAATGACATCGAAGCCGCCCTTTTGGAAGACAATGTCAGCCTCGGAATAACCCTTCGACTGCAGCCACTCGGCGTTCAGAATCTCCAACAGCTCGGAAAGGATGTTCAGCGCAAACTCTTCATGCCCAGGAAGCAGTCGTGTCAGGACTGATAGTGCTTGTGCCGACCACAAGTCAGGTGTAGTACTGGGCAACCTCCTCGACAACTGAAGATATGACAACAAGAAGGACGCGAGCGGGCGGACAAGGGCAAACGCGTAGGAGTTACTGCGGAATGCAGTTCGCCAAAGATTGTGCTTGACGAGTTGTTCGCAGGCATCGGATATTCTTGAAAACGGTAGGGGGAAAGGGGGAGACGATAATGAGCCGTCGGACAACGGAGGAGTACAAGAAACCCAAAAGTAGATCGCGGCCGTTAAGATATTAGCATGTGCATTCAGCGTGTTGATGCTTTGCAGCCATTCATCATCGAGTGAAGACCCCCCTAAAATGACTAGCCGCTGACGAAACCCATCCAGGGTGAACTCGATAACACGCTTCTCCTTGCCATATACGAAACCTTCTTTCACGGAAGCAACGCAAGCTGCTCGCTCCTGTTGGCCACCTTTGCTGGCATTGACTCTGCATCCAGTCAGCCAGGACGACCCAGCTCTCCAGATCGCCCCCCAAATTTCGCGATCGCGTTCCTGAACGTCCAACTTATCTCTAAGCTCCAAAATTGCTGAGTGCCATCCAAGATTTGTGACTTGGCTCCATAGTATATCGTGCGGTGGTGTGGTGCGATGGGGGTCAATGGCACATATCGTCCAGACGGACAATAGATCTGCCCAGGCGGAGCACAGTTTCTGGGATGTGCATGCTGGCGAAATGACGTATCGCTCGAGATCGATCAAGTGCGTCATAGCAGTGGATGCAATATGAGCATATAGTCCATAACCTCCCAATACCGCATAGAAGCGAAGGGTGCATGTCAACAGTGATATCGCCAGTGGTTCTGGAAACGGTGAGTTCGCCGGACGGAAGGTGACAAAGCGGAGCAATGCATCGGCAAACTCGAGAAGTGCTTGAGCATTCGAGCGATCCGATATTGCCAGTATCGTCAATAGGTCCACGGCGGCAGGCTCTGGTTGGAATACGAGGTCCGGAGAAACCAGCATCGTTAAGTGGGTTCGGACAACATCCGCAAGGAGTTTTGGTGTCGTTACAATGTCTGTCGCGAAATTATTATTGTGTTGTGCCAGCCGGTGGAGGACATCAAGAATCTGTAGAAGTGATTCGGGCGGGGCCTCGCCTTGTTCGTATATTGTGGTAACTTGCTCGAGAAAATGTTGGATTGGGATTGACATAATAGCCCCATCGGAACTCCCCTGCAGTTCGACATCATGGATGTCGACCAGTTGTTCGTCCCATTTTACAATGCACACCCACGCAAGCTCCACGGCACGGACACCGACGCTCCCCCGAACATTTAAGGCCTCGAGACCAGCAGCCAGCATCCGCTTCCTTAAATCTTCCTCTTGGCCTATTAAATCTTCAAGTCCTGCGGTTTCACCTTTCCTCATTGCAGCTACCTTCTCTGCTATGCGAGCCAAGACTCCCAACATCGTGGCCCTTTGAGCAGGGACAGTGGATCTTGATAACAGGAAAATATCGTCGAGTGTATATCCAGCGTGGTAACCCTCAGCATGATGGTGTAGCCCAAGGTGGCTAGGAAGGCCCGAAGAAACCTCTGGAGGGATGGGATTACCGGATAAATCAAAGCGCAGCATGGATGACGACTGCTGCGTTGAATCTGATGGTGGCTTCAACCATTCGAGATTGGGGTCATCAACTGGGGCCTCTGGAAAGTAATGCTGACGAATGAACTCTGGTGTGCCCTCTGCTTCCACAGCATTTTGATTGACTCTGGCCCCGACTGGTGGCTTATCTGTATAGATGCCTAGAGACATGACCGAGTCATCATTATCTGGAGGCGGTGGCAACGCAATGGCTTTTTTCCGCGGGGACGGTGGTGCAGACTCATATACATGCACGTCATGCGGTTGCAACTCCGCAAAGCGGACGCGGCTAGGCGGACGTGTGGTACTCGGTGTGGCTGAGTAAGAAGTTGGAGCTGAAAGAAGGGTATCAGTCGGTTCTTGATTGCATGTGCAATCCAGAGGACCATCGCATACCTTCTTCAGGGGAAGCCAGCTGGACGTCAGGGGCATCCTTCTCCGAGACACCCTGCTCAACCTTCTCTTGTATACCTCTTTCTCTTACTTCCCTTACGCGTTTTAATATGCTACCAATCTCTGGCCCAAAGCGATCAATTATTTCTCGCCTCGCATCTGCTCGTTCCCTGTCGTCCATGGCCTCCACTCTACGTTGGTTTTCCTCGCTAATCTGAACCCTCCAGCCATTTGCATCCGGTATTTGTGTGGTGGCCGATGATTGACCAAGCCCATTAACGACACTTGGAGGTCCTTGTGCTCGCGTGGCCTTCTGGGTGCGCACCGTATCTCTGTTTCGGCCAAATGCGCTTTTGGAACGATGCTGAACCGTAGGGAACCCAGACTTGTTCACGGTCCAAGGTCTAGGAGGTTCGGTTGAAGTGGATGGTATTCTCTCCACAACCGATCCTATCAGTGACTTTTGGGGCATGGATACAGCTATGATGTCGGGAAGTAAGCCAGAAGATAGACGAAGGCGATGCAACTTGATGTTTCCATGAATATCATGCCTTTTGCAGCCACAATTGACATTCCATTTAATTATGTAATTATTCCAGACCTGTCACTACGCCTGATATTATTGACAAGATGAGGGCTTGAATAAGACCGCAATTTAGTTATTACACTCATCACAGCTTGCTGACCAGCTCGTCATGAAGCTTCTCGAGCTCATCCTTGTCCACAGTTTGGCTTGGCCACCCGATAACCAGCCCTTCATCATCCCCTGCCTTTGGCTTGGGAATTACATGAAAATGAACGTGTGGAACGATCTATATTGTCATCAGAATATGTGATCAAAGAAGATTCGTTCATTACCTGGTGTGCTATCTTTCCGTTGTTCTGGAGAACATTGTAATTATCCAGGTCTTGAGCTGCAGCGATCCTCTTCGCAATTGGCATCACGTCAGAAAGGTATTCATCAGGGAGATCGTGTAATTTCTCTCCGTGATCTGTGAGCCAAACGTAAGCCCACCGCTTATTGTACAATAGGCACGCACACTTCGGAATGACAAGCGCGTGTCCCCGAGACAATGGTCCAATGTCGAGGAATGAGTATCTGTTGGAAAAGTTCAAATGATGGTTTCGGGTGATAGCATATTCCACGAACGAGAATTCCGTTTCGATCAACTTGTAACTAGGGATTTCGCCTTTCCCGTTCAGGTCCGACCAGTAGACTCTACGTAGATAAGGTGAAAATACCTTTAATTATCCTACAGAAGATGCAAGTCGCCAGAGACCTTTATACTAGTAAGCATTTGAATCTGAACAAGCGGGGCAATGCCTTACTTTGCAGCGGAGGCCATCGTTGTCGACGTACAGTTTCACCAGAAGGACCAATTCCCCTTTAAGGAAGATCTGGCAACAACAATGTCTTTATTGCTGGAGAAGGAGACTTCAGACTCTCAAACCGTCTCATTCGATAAGATACCCATAATGTGGGTACGATAACTTCCCCAATTAGAATACTGATGTGTTGGCGCATAGCGATTTCGCAAATCTCAGGACTACGGATCCTAGCGTACGTCACGCGCTGGCGAAGGAGCTGAGGAATGCATGTATCAATGTTGGGTTTTTCTATGGTACTGCTTTTTTTTGCAACTGGATTTACAAATCTAGCACCTGATTGACAATAGTTAAGAACCATGGCATACCAGAAGAGGCCATTAGCAAAGCTTTAGAAGAAATGAAACATTTCTTTGCCCTTCCCCTAGAGTCAAAGATGGGGGTGAAATTTCGGTTTTATAAGATCGGCCACAGCCATACTTATAACAAGATAACAGATCGAGAATAAAAAGTCTCCAACCTACAGGGGTTATGTTCCTCTTCTGGGTGGGAATAACAATCCAGGCAATGATGGTGATTTTCACGAAGGTTTTCAATTTGGATGGGAGGAACTGGTCAATGGCCAGGGACCTAGAGGCGAGGCCATTGACGGTGCCATGTCCGGGGCAAATCAGTGGCCTTCTGAGGCCGAAGCACCGAATTTCCGCAAGGCTCTCCTCAAATATTAGTGGGCATCCTTGTTACCACATGTATTTCACTTCTCATGACAACAAACCTTTAGCCACGCAGCGGTCGAGTTGGGACAGCTCATGTTCCCCATTTTCGCTCTTGCGCTCGAGTTGCCTGAAGATTATTTCGTCGACAAGGCTAGTTGAGCTTATTATACGTTTGTCAATCCTTAACTTGGAACAGACAAGGCACTCCGCAGCCATCATGGGCCTCCTGCACTATCCACCCCAGGCGGGCGATGTAGATGACCGTATAATCGGGATCGGAGCGCATACAGAGTAAAGTTTTGAGTGTTTTGCCGTCACTTTTACTGATCACACCCTAGTTGGGAAGTAAGGGAGTGTGGTAGTCATCGTTGTCATCATTAACATATGCCTAGTGCTTCACAATCCTATGGCAGGAGTCCGATATACAAGCACTACAAGTTCTCAACGCTGATAAGCAATGGGTCAATGCCCCACCCATAGATGGGGCCCTTGTCATCAAGTAAAGCTACTCGTGAATTTTTGCCATTTCTAGTGGTCTAAGAGCCTTACTCAGCCTTGGCGACCAATTTGCGCGCTGGACAAGTGTGTAGTACAGCAACGCCTTGATATCGTTGCTTAATGTCATGATTGTTATCTAGATGATGTCTTCAAGTCCACAGTCCATCGCGCTATAAACCGGAGCGGCGTGCGCAGATACTCAATGCCGCTATTCTTTGGAACTGATTACAATGTTAAATTAGAGGTTAGTGGCTAACTTATCCGTCTCCAAGGTGGCCACTTCATTGCTGTACCGTTTGCAGCCGATTTCGAGCTGCGTTTCTGAAACAAGACCTCCCAAATATGAGATAGTAACCGCAGGCGAATATGTCAAAAGTCGGTTCCAAGCTGCGTACGGTGGTTACGGACAGAAGGGCCCAGCAGATCATTAGACAACTTGAGCAGATGAATGGTAGATACGTGATTTTACATCTCCTCATCAACGAACCTTAAATATCTGTACATTAACTGTGTTGTTCTGATTTTCACCTGGCTGTTGTACTTGGTAATGGATCTCGACTTCCAATTCTCTAGCATAATGTTGGCTCTTGCGGCAATGGAACACCCCCGAAACAATCGTTCCTGATAGGAATGTCAGACTTAGCAGCAACCAAGTGAAATTTGCTTGTTATTTACCTTCGACGACGGGGATGGGATCGCGAAGCATAAACAAAGTCTGTTTCCAGTGTGTTGGTTGGCTCTGAGGTCCGGTAGTAAAGCTCCAAATTTCTGCTTTCTTCTTGCCTAGGCTTTGACGCCTCTGCGGAGCCGCTTTCCCGCCAACGGGCCACAACTCGGCAACAAGAGCTTCTCTGAAGACATGGACATTCGTATCCTCAGGAACTCTCTGTCCAGTTGGGTCGAAGAATACGTCAAAGTACAACATGAATGCGTTGACTTTCGAACGTTTATCGGTAGTTGAGGTTAACGTAAATTTCGAGGTGAAATCGAGTTGGCGCGTCGTTACATCCTTAACTAGTATATCCTGCATAGATGGTGAGAACGCAGAAAAGCGTATGTGTGATGATGTCCCTGCCTTGATGATAAATGGTTCACTGAGTAATTCACCTGGTCCAACGACATCGATCACGGCATCTTCATAGACGCCTTCCGCCATGATCGACATGTCAAAACCTACAGGCAAATTAAGATGAATCACCGGGGGAGGGTCTGAACTGGGCCCGCGTACCGTATATATCGCTCCAAAATCCAACCCTCTCCTTGTAAATCTCCATGGCATCACAAAGACTTAGGTTCATCCGGCATTGGCTAGGTGCAAGAACACCATCCGGTTTCAGAAACCTATCTCTGGCGCATAGAACCGAGTCGAGCATAGATTCATAGAGCAAAGCATAACCCATCCACTCTGAGACGATGATATCTACCTTCTCATATCCATCGGGGAGTGCAATTTCTTCCACCCGCCCTTCAATGACTGTGATAACATCTCCTAAGTCATTTGCCTTTACTATGCGGCGCGCCTTTTCAGCAATGTCACTCGCTTCAACAGCGAATACCTGCCTAGCTCCCGCTCTGGCGGCGAACATTGAAAGAATTCCCGTTCCGCAACCAACGTCCAAGACGACAGCATCATGGAACAGTGCAGGGTTTTTAAGAATAAATTGAGCATACGTCGATGTTCTGACTTTATCTTGTATCATGATGGCATGGATATCTAGTCGGGAATTATGGAATCGAGGTTTTCGCGTGGAAGGGGGGAGAATGCTAACCGTTCTCTCCATAACTCTGGAAATAATGACTGTCGTCATTCTTTGAATCCTCTCTCGCGGCCCTATTGGTAAGGGCTTCCAAAGTGCCTTCACCATCGATGCGGTGTGTGACCAACTCGTGATATTCTAACAACTGTTGCTTCGCCGCAGCTAGCTGCCTTTGCAACGCCTGTATTTTTCTATCTGAGTTAATGTCTTCAGCTTCATCACCTTCTGACTCTGACCAGTTGGGTTGCACCTCTACAAAATGTCATGTTCCTGTGTCATTCTGATCTCGAGGGCTTACTGACGAAGCAAGGCGTCGTCTTCGATAACGGGTACGAGGTATTCATCGGAGGTGAAAAATGGCTCTTTTCCAGTCAAGTTCTGAGCCTCTATGGGCGATATTTTCTGAAACGACGTTGGTAAGGTGTAAAATAATGCGGGTGATAAGTACATTTTTTCTGATGTAGTTAACCAGACGAATGCGACCATGGATGTCGAGCACTGGCAAGCATGACGTCAGGCGGTGCTGGGAGGCCGAGCTAATTACATACGAAGTTTTGAGCACACGCCATCAAGGTTAAAGTTGTGTTTGGTCTCGTCGTAACGAAGAATATCCTCTACAGATGGATAGGTCGTCTCGTCAAATAGAGAGCGACATGGTGGCTGGGCGAGGGAATCTGATACCCAGTCATCCCAGTTTTCGTCGTCTTCATCGGGACTTTCACTTCCCGGTGACTCGCTGTGCGAAGATCGATCTTCTGGCTCACGTTTCAAGGAAGGGTTTAATTGATAGCTCATTGTCGTATTCGGTGCGACTTGAGCGGGAGATAACGGGTCAGGGCGTGGAAAAGTGATTGAGCCAAATGGGCATCACAGAAATTCGAGGACCATCTACGTTAGCTAGCTACACATGTCAAGCTAGATACTGTAATACTAGACGTGTGCCGTCCTGCGCATGTCTGAAGATTGGCTCAAGGGATAGAAGATAGAAATGTACTGCGATATTCCATTCGACAGACAGCACAGTCTAACTAATCGGAGATGCTGAGGACACCGGAGCTGCGGATATGTTTTCTCACTCTTGCGAGCGCACGGATCAAGCAATGAGGTCGTCAAGATTAATGTGTAGACGCAGAAAGAGTCAATTTATCCTCTTCTGTCTGCTTTCAATATCATGCGCTTGGGTAGATGACTCTTTCACCAATTTTTTTTCAAGATTCATGGGGAACGCGCAAGCGGCGTCGTTGTTGACCCGTTGACCCGTTGACCCTTATGGGATTGTCTCCGAAGTTCCTGACCTGCTGCGGGTTAATGACCATGATCGAATGAATTAGGGGAGCGAAATGTCATCATTTTCCATCACAAATAAATTCACCCCAGTCATGGTGGGCGGTGACTGTCCTATAAAAAGGAGAGGGGGGGGGGTTAAAGTACGCCAACTGATACTTGATTATTTGTCACCCTGGTCGTCACCATGCCTAGCTCTGATGCCTCAGCGTCAACAACTTCACTCAGCTCCACTACGTCGTCCGAGACAGCTGTAGAACGGTCGAGGGTAAAATGTATGGAGTTTCAACACATACCTACCGTCTTATTAATACTCCTGAGTAGCCAAAGGGGGCAATGGCCACGACGTTAGGCACAGCGACCAGCCAGAGTATAGGAATGGCTGGAGTGATTCGGAGTTTGCTAAAATGAGTCAGAAAAATGGCTGGTCGTCGTGGACCCCAACCCGTCCTACTTTCTCTTTTTGAGAACGAATAATTGCTTGTGAGTTACCATTAATGTCCCCCCTGAAGTCGAGTACCGCTCTAAACATTTTCGGAAGGATGACACGATCGTAAGTATGTCGCAGTGTCGTTACGGTTCTTAAATTGCTACAACGCAGATGTAGAATAGCGGCGTGTCACATGAAATCGTCCTCCATCTCGCGTACCGACTTGTATTGCTGTTGCTCCTCTTCTTCACCGCTAAATAACGAATCGAAAGACCTGGCAGCTTTCTCCGCCTCCCTTGCACGTGCAAGTTCCATTTCAGCTTTGCGCTGTGGGGCGCGTCAGGTTATGTGAATGGGTTTGGTCATATTGGCGTGCCTTTTCTACTGCAGCAGCCCGTTTCACGGCATTCTCTTTCTGAAGCCGGTCGGCACGCTCTTGTTCGTGGTTGACTTCGCGTTCAATCTTGGTTTTATTGAGGCGGTTTACAATGACATTTTCACGCTTTTCTATGTGGACTTGGCTGGGGTTATGGTGTGACTACTAACCAGTTGTTTGCTTTTTGACATACCCCGTTTCACCTAACTCAGAAGTTTAAAAGCCGAGAAGCGAAGGAAAAGGTCAGGGAGCCTCACTCGTTTATCATTGTGGAAAGACACCTGGCCGACAGCCATATCCCCTGTTTTCTGTCCGCGAGTCGTAGGATCGTGAGTCATTGACCATTTTGCACACCTTGAGATTGTCTCCTGGTGTATAAATAATTATCAGGTTACTCTTCTTGTTTCCTTAAGTATCCTTTCATTACGTGGCAGCGCGAGCATTCCGGAGAGCCAAACATACCTTCTATAGAGTTGGCCTTCACAAGTTGGGCGCAGTCTGTTAGGAGTGCTTCTGGTATATTATCCCATGTCATAGATTCTGGCATTCTGAGGTATACATGCGCAGATGAGAGTTTATCAACATGAAACCAAACGTCTTGTGGCCAAGCATATTTGATCAAATCTTCATCTGATTGGGGGTACAATTACAGCTCAACTGCATGGAGACGATATGCAAAACTGACTCTCATATTTGTCACGACCCATATAGATGGTAACGGGCGGATCAATAGCTAGTCATCGCGCACATTGGTACCACTTGTAAGCCTTAGAGGAACTGGCTTACACGTCGAGGTGAAGAAGAGGACCATGACAGATGGATGAGCGTGGGAAATTGATCTCAAAGGCGCTGCTGTCTCTTCCCTGAAGTGTACCATAGCCTACAACATCAAGCTAATTGCGAAGGATGCAGCCCGCGCAGAACAGGTTGGGACTCGGCATGCGTCCGCCTGTGCCATCTTACGGCCAAGGTCCCTCGATTTCGGCTCTTGCACAGCAACAGCAAATGCATTTTATGCCCCCAACAGCTCAGAAACAGACAATTCTGTTTGTTGGCTCCATTTCAGGTGGCATAACAGACTCATTTATTAACCAGCTTCTTTCGGTATGGTTCTAATTTATGTCTTATTCGACTATTCACCGGGTTACAGGCGTGTGGTCCCATAAAAATGTTCAAACGTCTCATTACTCCTGCTAATAAGCCACAAGGTTTCGGTTTCGCAGAATTTGAAGAGCCTGATGGTGCCCTTCGGGCGTTAACGCTACTGAATGGGGTAGAACTTCCGGCTTTGGAAGATGGCTGCGCAAATAAAAAGCTGTTGGTACGTGTGTATGTTAAGCCATTGGCTGCCATCTGCTAAACCATACCTACTGTCTATAGATAAAGGCTGATGAAAAGACTCGGTTGTTCTTAGATGCATACCAGACACAGCGGATGTCCACGAATGTCAGTGCTCATGTTATCTCCTTAACGCACTCTTTCTAACGCTTAGATCTTCAAGGTGGATGAAGAATTTACCCAGAAGGCGAAAGAAAAGATCGATGAACTAGTCGCTGATATCAGGAAAGTATCCGAAGATGCTGCCAATAGCGGTCTCATCGATAGAGAAAAATACATTATCCCTCCACACCTGCATGACTTACATGAAGCAGATTTACCGGAGACGCAGCGCGGCCTCGTTATCTCAGAGATTGCACAATTTCGTGAACGAGCGGCCAAGAGAGAGCGTGAAAAAATGAGGGATGTGCGAGAAAGCATACCCCTCATGGTGCCAAGTGGCCCGAAACGTGAATGGGGGAAGTCCCAGTCACAGCAATCCGGACCATCAAAATCTCTAGGAGGTAAAGGCCAAGATTACAGTAAACCAGTCGGGTTTGTCAAAGCCGAGAGTGATGGAACAGGGAAATTTGGTGAACCAATGAAAACCGATGAAGAATTAGAAGCAGAAAGGAAGGAAGCACGACGACGTGATGAAGAGAATTCTTTCAAAGATGTACGTGAGAGTATTTTTCTTCAGTGCAACACCTAAATTCAGCCACATGCAGCGGGAGCGCCGCTACGAACCAAGGGAAAGGACACGCATTCAGACGCTTGAACGAGCTATAGCAAGAGAACGTGGAACAAGAGAGGCGGAAGAAAGGGACCGCACTGAAATGGGCCAGCGACTTGACGTATGGGACGATGATGAGAGTGATGAATTGTTTTACGTTGACCGGTTCGTCTCTCAATATGTGCGATTCTCCAGCTCAATATCTATCTTTGTTATCAAGGGTGCGCTGGCGTCATATTAGGGCACGACGGTTGGAAGGGGAAGAAGCTGCTGATTCTAAGTCAAGGCAGTACGAGGAGCAGGAGGTGGAAAATCTGCGTCGGGAGTCAGAAGACTTTTTGGCCAGACAAATGGACGAAATGCAGGCCTTACAAGAAGAACAGCGCAAGGCTGGAATGTTATTGGATGATGGTGCACCTGTCAAACTGAATGTGTCTATCGCTACTTCAATGTCTAAGGACAAGGAGGCAACGACAAAGGACAAGGCTGCGCCCATCGTTTTCGGCCACGAGGACGAGGAGGAAGATGGCATCAAGAAACGTAAGGTGCCGCTCGTCAAGCTGGACTTTAGCGTGGCAGAAAGTAGTGAGCAAGTTCGCGAGAGGCTGGAGAAAATCCGCCTTTCTGTGCCTCATGATAAAGAGACATTATTCAAGGCGAAAGTGCGGTGGGACGGTTTAACAGACGTAAGTCGAATACGCTCCATGGCTTGTAAATTACTCATCGGCTTTAGTCTCTGATTGACAAGAAGTTTGAGTCCTTAGTAAAACGCCTGATGGTGAAGTACCTTGGCGAGATGGAGGAAGATGACCTGATTATGTTCGTACTCGAGCATTTAAAGGATCATAAGTCGCCACAGAAGATCGCTGAAGGGTTAGAACCTGTACGTTATGCTGATGTACCCCTAGTATTGATGCTGAATATCCTTCAGGTTCTAGAAGAGGAGGCAGTTGAGCTCGTAACAGGGGTTTGGCGCCAAGTGATCTTCGAAAGTATGGCCTACGGGGAAGGCTTATTGACAGAGAAAATGATGGTCGACTGAACGTTATGGAGTAACTGGTGGAGTGCAGGTGCGTGAGTAGCATTGGCGTGCCGTGGGGCTGAGGCAAGCGCGGTTTGTTGAGAATGTAGTTATTGCTTCGTTGCGTTGGATCTCGGTTGCTCGGATGATCATTCCATGTACCAAGGAATAGTGACGTGAGTTCACCGTTCAATTCATCCCCGAGGTGTCGATGATACTTTTCCCCCTCCTATCATTCAATAATTCCAAAAAAAATCAGTATGGGAGACCGTAACCAGCATCATGATCTCGCACAAGTTCCCCAGGCACCGGATCATTGAGATAACCTCAGCGACGAGGAGAATCCAGAAGGTCAGTGCTTAGCGCTTAGCCTTCATCAACATAGCGTGTGCAACAGGATGGCATGGTGATTGTGCCTGTTCTATGTGCACACGTAAGTATTGCACGGCGCCAATTGCCTCGTACATAGTGCTGTGCAAAAGGAACATTAGCTTCATGTACTACGGATCATTGATCATTTGTAAGAGTTTGACTGTCAATGATGCGGGGTGAGAAAGATTCTTATCCTTTCGACGTCCCACATGGTCAGGCGACGAGTGCTAGTTTGCCTGAACTTTTCCCCTAAGCGATGAGCAACGACGAAAACTGGTACCGATCATCGAATCTCCGGTCAAACCCCCCTGGTGAAGTTATGGAATGAAAAGAAACCGCTGCGGTATAAAGGAACACACGCAAGAAAAGAGATGAGCTCCCCCAGTCCCGCTCTGGAAACATGTTTCTTGTATTCATAGCCCTTGCAAGCGCAATATGCGCAATTAGCGCGCAGTCATCTTCACCGTCCACAACCGCGACAGTGTCAACGGCTGTGCCAAGTGCTACTTCTCTAGGTGCTCAGCTACCCTCCCAGGCTGCGCTACCACCCAAGCAAAGCTGGTGTCCCTCGGAAATCTTTTGTGCAGGTTCGGTGAGTATGGCGCATCCTTGACTCGATTCTCGATTCTCATTATTGGAAGCTTCTGCAAACAGTGAATATTGCACAAGTGTACCCCGATGCCAAGACGTTCGTTGACAAGGCGAGTCAAAAGATGTAATATCGTAGAGGAGAACGTTTTAATCATTCAACACAGCCTACAAGCAAAAATTCGACGCGGGTGCTTTCAGATTTTAATGGTACCTCTTCTGGGACGACATATGGTCAAGTCATTAACTTCCTCGAGTCCGATTTCTCTGGGGAAGGCCAGGAACTGGAAGCTTTGAGCGATGCCAACTTTGTTGACAGTCCATCGTTCCTGCAGAATGTTTCTGACTCTAAGCTTCGGGCATGGTCCAAAATAGTGCATGGTTACTGGCGGCAACTTATCAGGGGCACCAATGCAACAACGCTTTGTGGACCTACCCGGAATTGTGAGAGTACCTTTATACCCTTAAATCATACGTTTGTTGTTCCAGGTAAGTTGTATGCGCGGCAGCTTGTATAGTAGAGAGGATTGAAATCGCTTCCAGGTGGTCGCTTTCGAGAACAATATTACTGGGATAGCTTCTGGATCATGGAGGGGCTTATTGAATCCCAACTGTTTGACGTCGCGAATGGAACCTTACAAAACTTCATGGATGAGCTCCAGACGTATGGATTTATTCCGAATGGTGGTAGAATATATTGTAGGTTGATATTATGTCTCTGGGAGAGGCGACGCTAACATCATCCAGATCTCAATCGTTCTCAGCCACCCTTGTTCATTCAGGCATGTCACTAGTTTTTCGTTTGTATTTTATTTGATCCTATGTTTCTTATTCTAGATGCTCGCTCGGTACGTCGCCGCAACTGGTGACAATAGCATCCTTGCACGTGCTTTACCCCTAGCCGAGGTATTCTCTAGTTCTGCTGTCCTATAATAGTATGACCGACCCGTTTCGCCTTGCACAGAAAGAGTTGGCTTGGTGGCGCAGCAAGCGCTCAATACAAGTCACGAGTCCGTTCTCTAATAAGACTTTAAATATGTACAGATACGTGGTGAACAACACTGCACCCCGTCCCGAGTCCTATCTAGAAGGTATCTGCGGCGTTACATTCAATTATCGAGGCGACCTCATTGCACCCTAGATTATACTCTTGCAAATTCTGCAGCAAGTGGCCCAACCCTGAATGATACGCAAAAGGCGGACCTCTATGCCGAGCTCGCCAGCGGCGCCGAAACTGGTGAGTGAATCTGGTTATGATGCCCAGCATCGCTGACATGATTTAGGGTGGGACTACAGCAGCCGGTTTTTCGACACTTCTTCGGGATCGCAAGGCCTGCGCAGCGTGAATGTCATTAATACAGTTCCTGTTGATCTGAATAGTATTCTATGTCAGTATTATGACATATCCTTTGAATTAGACTAACTTGCAATAGATAAAAACCACGTCCTAATGGCCTCCCTGTACAGTTCCTCCAACCGATCCGCTGCTGACAGTCACGTTGCTGCCGCAGCTGCGCTGAGGGACGGTATACTCGACCTATTCTGGGATTCAAACAAGGTTCGACTAGTGCTGCGCGTTCATAGCTTTGTCTTATTCCCATGCAGTTGGCATTCTATGACTTCAATTTACGTTCAAAATCAAGAAACACAGTCTTCACTGCTGCAACATTCTATCCATTGTGGAGCGGAATAGTACCTCCTCAAGTAGCCAGCAATAGCAGCGCTGCTTTCGGTTTATTCTCATCCGTGAATCTCGTCATGAATCGCTACAATGGAACCTTCCCGGTCACGTTCCAGGAGTCTGGTCAGCAATGGTATGCATGTATCTGCCTATAATATCACGAGGATTTTCATACCGATGTTAGGGATGCCCCTAATGCCTGGCCGCCCCACCAGTACATCATTTTGCAAGCCTTGCGTGCTTTGCCTTCGAATGTTACGAGTGGATCTGTCCCCACTCCAAGCGGCGACCAGTCGACGTTTTCCCTTATCCCAGCTGGTCAACTTGGCTTACAAGAGTCGGACCTACCTACCCAAGCAATATACGTCGCACGCCAGGCTCATAATGCAACTACCCATGGCGCGGGCGCAGACATCAATAAGCTCGCTGGCACTGTAGTCAATGGAGGCAACGCAACGAAGGGAGAAGGGTGGGCTGCCACCTTACAGAGAGAACTTGCGAATCGCTACTTCACCAGTGCATTTTGCAGTTGGTGTGTTCCAGTTCTTTCCCTGCAAGTGTTATATGAACTTAACCTTTGCTTGTAAAGGTATGCTACGGGTGGATCGATTCCTGGGGTACTTCCGAGACTTTCAGATTCGGCATTGAACGTTACACAGAGCGTCAGCAACACTGGAAATGTGGGTTACCCGGTGCTATTGTCGTGAGCAGCGGCTGAGCTTGCTCAATTCTATTAGATGTTTGAGAAATTCTCAATTGGAGATATTGATTCTGCTGGCCGTGGTGGGGAATACACCGTACAGGTATGCATTCATGCTTGGGCAATCCTAACTATACTGAATTGCCCCCGTAGGTGGGCTTTGGTTGGACAAATGGCGTCGTTCTGTGGACGGCCAGTAATTATGGTAATCTGCTCGTCGCCCCCCAATGTCCCAACCTACTGGATGACCCGGTCGCCGCTTCCACCTCCAAGAATGGAGGCAAGAGATTGTTGCAAAATATCTCTGTTGCCACAATTGTGCCATCGATAGTTATGACGCTAATTTCGGTGCTGTTGATGTAGAATCATTACCAAAAAAAAACTGTTCTTCCCAACACCTGTCAAAGCGTGGATACCCTGTGATTCCAGACCACTAATGGCCCTGATAGAAACGTTGGACAACTATATTGTGCGCCACTCTCCAATGACCAGGCTTATACGGTATTTACACTGTTTCAACTCAACCCCAAGTCAAGACAGCTAACTGCGCAAGGCTTGATACAAGCCCAGTAATGTCCTATACTGGTTTAACAGCCACAAATGGAGGCGACCAGCGTCAGATGCTTTGAATCAAGGTGTAGAGGTTACACTTTAGAAGGCATCAATTATATGCTTGAATGAACCAGTGTAACAGGGATGTGGATCCTGCCTCTCCACATGCTTTGTTGCCAGTCGCGCACACAAAGGAGAGGGCGAGCAATGAGCATACATTCACGAGTACAAATTATGTAAACTAAACAGAACGAGCTATCTAAGACAACGTAGGCGAGGAATAACTAGCGACCTTATCGTTTGGCCGTTATCTTATAGTCGGGTCCACCCATCCAATCGGTATGCCTCTCCACTTCTCCGCGCCTCCGGGATAGTGGCCGGGAGACCGAGGCAAGTAGGCAGCGTGAATGGCCTACGGCTGACCAGCGCTGATCCGTGGTGGCCCAGCTACGTCATCATCATGGTTCAGTTATTCTCGAGTTTAAAGTGATTGTGATCGTTAGGCGTCCGGCAACATTTATGAAAGTCCCCCCCTGGATGTGTTGGCCGCTGGCACCATGGAGCATACCGGGCGACGTCGATGACACTAGGGGGTGACCTTGTCGAGATCTAGCCGGGACAGACCGGCGTATCTGGGCCGCTCGTACCGCCCCCGACCTCACGGGTCGTCTATCATTTCCGCTAAGAACGCCAGCTTTACCAAGCAGTAAGCAAACATACATACCCCCGCAACATTTGTGGTCGCCGTGAAGGTCTACCGTTTGACATGAAGATAAGCAATCCTATGAAGCACAGTCCGCATAAGACGAAGATTGATGTATAGCGTATGTCATGTTGAGCATTAGTTGAAGCCGAATTGGGTTCGACGGGGCAGCTGCATGGTACCCCCATGCCAGCAGCGGATGGCTTTACGGCAACTTATGCGTTGCCGTATGCAAGAACTACAGAGTGCGAAAGGCATAAGAAAGATAGGGAAGAATGGTGGGTGCCGTAGAATTAGAGGGGACGTGGAGATTATATAGGTTGACCACTAGGCTGTGTGTGTGCGTATTAGTATTACGATTCTCCCGTTTGCTGTGGCTCGTGCTAATTCAGTCGCCATCCGGACGGGGCTGATGACCACCCTACAGCACAAAAGTAATCCGAGGAAGAGACCTTATAAACATAGAGCCGACAAGTTCGTACGCGAGGGCAAAAAAAAAAACGGATATAGGCATTGCCAGGTAGTGGCCGCTAACTCTTACCCTCCGTTCCATGTAACATGTAAGCACCGCAATGATGTCTTATTTCAGACTTCAAGTAGACTCAACTGAATTTTATCATACAGCCCTACGCAAAGATAGTCAGTTGCATTGCCAGATTATTCGCTAATCACTAGCTGCCGAATTTGCACGATGATCCATGTCCGGCTGCATCAATTAATCTTCCGTGCCTGCGTAGGCGGGCATTCTGTTCTTTGCACAGCAGCTCCATGCTCTGGCACAAACGGTCATTAGCAAAGTGGAAATCCAGGCATCAAGAGTTTTTTTATTTATTTCAACGGCGATATTGTTTTGAAGTCGATACCGGATGCTGTGGAATGTGTCATGTCTGCACAGGAATATACACTGTTTCAACTCAACCCTATATAAGACTCCCAAGGCTTTGTACAAGCCTTGGAATGCCTTATAGCAATTACACCAGTCCCAATCACTTTAACAAGCACTGCAGTGTAATCAATGCTTTGAATAAGATATCACACCTCAGATGATTCGAATGAACCAATGTAAACGGGTATAAAAGGTCTTGCCTTGCAAATACCTTGCAAAGGGTGAGGATCCTGTCTCTCAGCATGTTGGGGGGGGTGGTTTGCAAAACTGGGCGGGAGATAGGGCCCCAAGTCCCAAAAGTTAAATAAAAAAGAATGACCACAACCATGAGGATCAGGACCCGAGATCGCTGGCATCAAGGAAGCGGATGTCGACGACATTAGCGGGTGACCTTGCTGAGACTGAACTGCGACTGAAGGCGAGATCACTGCTGGTAGAGTGCCTTGCTGGTTCTGTAGCAAATGCGCCAACACCAACGTCTAGTACATGATTGTCACGCAGCGGGACGTTGGATATCTTATCTGGAGTAGATATAGCACCACCTGGTAGCATTCTACTACGTTCCTCAGCCGAGAAAAATATGGCCCCTGAAGGGAGCGTATGACCACGTTCCTTGCGTTGAAATCGAATGATTGCCGATAATTTTCCAAGTTCCTGAGGTAATTAGCCAATCTAGTATCATTATAGTAGGGTACCAAGTCCTTTACTTTGTCAAGGGATCATACATACCTGTCCATGTCGGAAGATATCAAGCAGTACGGACATTCAGGTAGTTGGGGCCCATATACATTCACAGCAAGTTTCATTTCTTCCTCAAGAGAAGTCACCAAGTGCTGAACGTCGACGTGATCTGAAGTGTTCCTCATCTTTATTTCAATCGACTCAAGAGCCCTCGTGCACGAATGATCGGGCATACTCTGTAAGAAGTTAGGCACGTATTTAGCTAGCTGCCTTGTTTCTTACCGGTACCATTCTCGGCTAAGAATGCCGACTTTGTCAAAGACGATATCATGGTAAGCAAGGCGTGACATACCTTCGCAGCACCCGCGGGGGCCGCCGTGCGGGTCTACCGTTCAACATGAAGACCAGCAACGCCAAGTGCAATCCGCATAAGATGAAAATTGAAATGTGGTGTATATCGCGTTGAGTAGTAATTGACGTCAAATTAGGTTGGGGGGCCGAGCCACGGTGCTCCTAACGCCCCCTTGCCAGCAGAGGATAGTTGATTCAGCACTACGAAAGGGCACGTCTCGTGAGTCGCCGTATCAGCACAATATACAGGGGCCACCGGATAAACGGGTTAGGGAAGAAGAGAAGAGTCCGAGAGGCATATAAAAAACAGGGAGAGATAGTAGAGGGGCCCGGGAGGTCGAAGCAGATCTGATTGGGTCGAGAGAATAAAGCGGTGATTCAGCCACCATTTCATAGACTGGAACGTGCAAGTATCCTCCGGACGGTGCTTACAACTGAGGGCTGAACATGGCGCATGGCACGTTCGTTCGCGCAAAAAACAAATACAAGTATCTAGCTGTATGCCACGTTTGCCAGCTGCTGACTCTTATCCTCCATTCTGTGTAAGCTGGTCCGCCATATACATAGCACTAAGCTAAAATCATTGTCGTTGCGGGATAATTCACCAATCACGAGTTGCATGGTTCCCGAGTCTGCAGATTTCCCTAGTGGATGTGTCTTTTCATTTCCTTCCCCCAAGGAGATAGTGATAAAACTCTGACTGCTAATATCTTGCCACGTCATTCTGATCCATTCTAAGTGGCGGTCAGTCCTCACATGCACAGATGTAATTTTAAACGAGAACCGTTCCGTTGTCCACTTCGTAAATAATGATAGCTGGTACTTCTTGCAACGAAAGCACACCGTTCCAATTTGCAGATTAAGAATGCTTCAGGGCGGGTTGAAAGACAGGCTGCAACGGATGCTGAGTGGATATACTGTCTATATTATGATGCAAATATACGAGGTAAGTGGTGACGGCAAAGGTGTAATATATAACAAATACACATCATTCAACATCGTCCGTGTCTAATCGCGATCTATCGCCTGGCAAGATAATGGGCGGTAGGCTGGCAACACCATCTTGATTAATAAAATCTTCCATTGTCAGCAATCTTATGTTGAAACCCTGTACAGAAATGAGAATATATCAGCCTAGTAATGATATGAACACATACCTCATGCTGCCCTTTCAATAGCAACTCCTGATCTAGAGATGCGCTGCGCATATATTCTCGCACAGGGACCATGGCGGCATTGCGGCACAGCTCTCTAAGATCAGATCCTGAGAATCCCTCCGTCAGCTCTGCTAAATATTCCATTTGGAACCCGGGCGTCAGTCTTGTATCTCTCAACATCTACATGCCAGTTAACAGGCAGAAAGGAGACTAATATATGTAGATTCATACCAAATTCAGTATCTTGAACCGCTGGTCCCTGTTTGGTAACCCGACCGCAAAGCGTTTTGGCATGCGTCTCAGGATAGCGGCGTCAATGTCGGTGGGGCGATTCGTAGCGCCAAGAACCAAGATACGATCAGACCCTGACGTCAGCCCATCCCACAACCTATCCAGGAAATGAACATGAGATGGTGTATATACGGAACGTGTCGAGGGCAGACGAACGTCATGAATTCGGCTTTCATCATACCCGTCACTTCGTGGTCTCCTTTTGTCCTTTCCCTCAGAAACGAGTCGATCTCATCTATGAAAATAATACTTGGCTGTGTTTTTCGGGCGAGGCTGAATAGACCAGCCACGAGCTTGTTGGATTCGCCATACCACTTGTTGGTGAGGACAGAAGCAGCAATGTTGATGAAAGTGGCCCCTGACTCTTTGGCCAACGCCTTGGCAAGCATGGTTTTGCCACAGCCTGGTGGTCCATAGAGGAGGACACCTTTTGGCGCGGATAGAAGAGAGGATGTGGATGTAAAAAGGTCAGGATAGAGGAGTGGGTATATGACAGCCTCTCGCAGATGTTCGATTATCAAGTCGAGTCCACCGATGTCGGTAAAATTAATACTTATGTCATCTGGGTGGATAACCTCGTTGGCAACGGTACCTGAAGGAGCGCAAGTGAGGGAACAGGTCAAGATAGATAATCCATTTACACACGCTCATACTCGTCCAACTTTAGGTTGGCATGCCCAAGGCGCCTAAGAGCTTCTTGTTGTTTCTCTTTGACTTCACCTCGCCTTTCTGGTGACAAAGTGCTATCAAAAATCCACTGTAAAGCAAGGTAATGCTTAAGGTCGGTGAAAGAAAAGGTTGACGGACCCGTATCGTATAGTACAAGGCTGCCTTGGCACTGACATTTAGTGCATCTTTCGGAATGATAGCATAGGAACGTACTTGAGAAGCTAGGAAAAGGGCGACTAGGGCTGGAAATGAGTAATGGCGGGGTCAATTCCAACGGAGTCATACCATCGAGCACGGCCCGCTTCGCCCCAGCGGAAACCATGATAGTGCAAACGCAAAAGCAGTGACGGTCACGCTTTCCTTTCTTGTGCAACCAATCTAATCATTCTAGCACATCTACTACTCGAAAACATAGCAAGTCGACAAAGCAGTTCAACAGAACGTTGTACACAAATCATGGATATATTAGCGGTATTCAGTTCAGGCCCAACCGAGCTCTCGGCACGATTGGGGGTGGAGCCTGAGGGTGTAACAGGGCACGAGGGAGGTACACTCGCGCGAGAGCGTTGAGCGTGACTCTATTCTGTGCCCCTTGTGCTCTGTTTCTTGGTGACAAGCAACAGAGACACCAATGTCCGCTGCGCAGATATTGGCAAGGGTTCTTGAGGAAACAGAAGATGAGGGCGAGAGAGAAGATGAAGATGACTGCAGAGCTTGTCAAGGAAGAAAGAAGTGGTAGTAGCTGAAGGCACATACGCAATGCACCAATGATTGCGGTGAGAACATTGTCAGACATTTGATTCTTGGATGGGTGGTCGACAATAGCAGAAACCTCGTCCACTTGTCCGGGAATAGGTGGCAGGGACGGGTGGTCGGAGATTGATAGGGGCTGGGAGCTGACGGCAACAAGGAATGATAAGAGTAAAAGGTCAAAAACAAGCATCGACTCAGCGAAGAGGGGATATGATTGTAGGACAATGTATTATAGATGACTGCCTGTCTTTCTGTCTGTCGTGAGCCTTTTATGTATACGAGGATTGCTGTGGCATAGATTCCCCATTAGCCAACAACACCGATCCAGTTTCGGCAACCCACAATGCTATTTGTTCTCCCACCCTTGCTACTTGTTTCTTTCTGCCTCCTCTATGCTCGCCGCCTTCGCAAAATCAATGTCGGCAGAAAAAAGACCTTGCTTCATTCTTTTGGACTCTCTCCAAACGGGCGCATAGTTGGCTTCTTCCATCCTTACTGGTTTGCCGTTTCACACGCAATTGCATGTCACCTCTGATTCTACCCAATAGCAAAAAGCAACGCGGGAGGCGGAGGTGAACGTGTTCTTTGGACAGCCATCGCCGCTTTACAACATTCCCATCCTGAGGTTGTTAGCCTCGTGTATAGCGGGGATACTGATGCTACCAAGGACTCCATACTTGCCAAAGTTCAGGTACGTTCCCCCCCCCTCTAGCACCGCTTGCATTTCGATTGCGGCTCATATCAACCTCCAAAAAGGTCCGCTTCAACATCAAGCTCAATCCTTCCCGATTACATTTTGTTTTCCTCGAGTCCCGGTACCTAGTCGAGGGTGCCACTTGGCCAAAGTTCACCCTCTTGGGTCAAAGTTTCGGATCAATGTATTTGGCCTGGGAAGCCATGTCAAAACTTATCCCGGATCTTTTCATAGGTAAGTTCGACCCTGGTAATGTCAATTCCAACAAGATGACGCTATTACAGATACCATGGGGTATGCATTCATGTTCCATGTGGTTGCGTTTCTGGGCCGCATACCCATTGGAGCATACGTCCACTATCCTACTATCAGCACTGATATGTTGGCACGCGTAAGATCCCGAAGCCGCTGGCATACGAATGCGGAGAGTATTTCATCTTCTGCGGTGCTAAGTCAAGGAAAGCTACTGTAAGTGTTTCCTACCCTAATGCATTCTATTTCCTAGCCCTCTTTGTCCAGTTACTACCGCCTTTTCATGTTTTACTATTCTTGGTCTCTCCGCCGAGCCCGATTCCTTATGGTCAATTCCACCTGGACCAAAAACCATATCGAATCTATTTTACGGCACACGGACCCCATCCTAGACATTTTGCACCTATACCCTCTACTATGTCCTCCTAATACAAAAGCGCTTCCGGTGCGCACCGTATATCCGCCTTGTGATACTCGTGCAATGAAAAGCTTCCCTTTGGAATGTCGCGAACGTATTATACTCAGTGTAGCCCAGTTCAGGTATGCCTTGCTTCCATTGTGCCCAAGATCTCAACACCCACTCCAGCTAGACCAGAAAAGGACCATGCCACGCAGCTACGGTCATTCCACAAATTGCTGCAATTGCATCCGGAATACGCAACAACTGCCAGGCTTGTTCTTGTTGGAGGATGTCGCAATGCCGATGATGCCTCCCGAGTAGACACGCTCCGGAACTTAGCCCAGGAACTCGGAATCATGGTCTGTTGCGATTTCGGCACAAATTCATCCATTCCCTTATTCCCTTTTAGGATCATACAGAATTCGTGGTCAATGCTTCTTACCCCTCGGTACTCGACTGGCTCCGTAGATCAAGCATAGGCCTCAGCACAATGGTGGACGAACATTTTGGTATTAACGTTGTGGAGTTTATGGTATACTTGTATCACTTGTCCGATTTCCTCAGCCTAACATCTCAGGCGGCAGGTATGATTCCGGTTGCACATGCCTCTGGAGGTCCCTTGATGGATATTATTGTTCCCTCCGATAATGGCTTGACAGGCAAGATACTATCCACACCGTGCTTCTCCGCAGTTTAACGCCCAGTATAGGTTTCCATGCAGATGATGACGAATCTTTTGCCGGTGCACTGCATGAGGCATTAAGCCTTTCACACGAAGTAGAGCTTGCCATGAGGCAACGTGCGCGTAGCTGGGCTGTGGAGCGTTTTTCTGAAGAAGAATTTGTGAAAAGCTGGGACGCAAGCGGCTGGTCTAACTGGTTGGCAGCTTCTTAGCCTTGACGTATAGGCTACTTATACGTTATATTCTAATCATAATTTGGTTTCGTGCTTCTCGAAGTCAAGTTTAGCCACAACCTGCTCCCCTTTCCCCTGAATGTCAGCCAATGTCTTATACCCAGAAAGTCCGAGGCTGGTATCCAGATCAGCCATGGTATGTGCAAGCACCTGTTCCACACCAGCCTGGCCGCCGACGACCAGCCCGTACAACCAAGGTCTGCCCACTTCTTCCGAGTAAGAAACAAATTTTCATGAATGATGCGATTGACATACACAACACAGCCTGTGCACC